>JAQQSV010022897.1:0-10483 GCA_028646515.1 Pseudochirops corinnae
GAAGACTTTGAGGTCTTGGACTATCTACATTAGAATCTGAGAAGGAAATGGTGCTCAAAATGGTGGTAGTGTTTTGACTCAATTCTCACAGGCCATCTCTTGACTGTCTTGTCTTGTGACCTCCAAATTTAGAAGTATATCAATGACATTTCTTTTGGGAGAGACATTTGGTTTACTCATGTAATTAGTGAATAAGCAAAAAATAGTAATAATTTCCCTGTGCAGATAAAAAGTGTAAATGAGTGAAATAGATCAATCTATTTCCCCTTATTCAAAGTACTTCTTTTTACATTGGTTTAAATAAAATTAGCTAAGGAAGTACAAGGATTGGTTACTTTTACTCAATTTCAAGATCACAAGATATTTGTGATGGAAATTTTCCATTCAATAAATATATGTTTTTGGTCACAGCAGCTGAATAAATGTGGGAAGACCATTATAAATATATAACCATGACTACAGAAAGTAACTGTTAATGGGTTAGTAGCAAAAGCTGCATTTTCAGAATCAGCCATTGGGACCTATTTCAAAGTAGATATTCTTTTGCAAGAAAAAAAACCCCTCAATTTTTCAATTAAAAAAAATATCTCTGATAGCAATTGTAAAAATTAAAGGAACCGTTTAATTCCAAAATGGAGAAGGAATAGAGACAGACATTGGAATTTCCCTTTCACCCTGTACTTGCATGTAAGTGACTGATTTAAAGAGAATAGGGACTGAACTTGTGATTTTATTGAAAGAGGAAACAGTTTTATGTAAAAATTCACTTTAAAAACGGTGATCAGTATCTGTTCTATATCTTGTAGTGTGTCAGCTGGGGCACTGAGGGATTGACTTTCCTAGAGACTCCATATCAATATATGTTAGAGGCAGGAACTAAAGCTAGTTCTCCCTCTCTCCTAAGTCAGATTTCTAATCACTATGCCATACCTATGTCTTGCCTATTTAGACAATAATCAAACCAGTTATATTCCTCCCCTTTTAGCCAGTCATTTCCTTATGTTTCTTTCCCCAAACTACACAGAGAAAAATTAATAACTAAAAGAAGATTTAAAAATGTAGTAGAAATAAGCATTTCTAAATTGGGGCAAGAATTTTTATCTGAAAACAAAGCATGAGAAACACAGAGGAAACTCACAAACAGACATTTTGGATGTCTCCATTATTACCTGTGTTCCTTAAACACTTACATACTTATGGACTCCAAACTTACCAATTGAGGCAGTGTGGTATAGTGGAAAGGTGTGGCATAGTGGAAAGCCAAAAGTTCTGGATTCAAATCTTTATTCTGCCATTTGCTCATTGTGAGGTATTTGGCAAACCATCTAATTTCTCTGAGAGTTTCCTCTGTTTCCTCAGCTGTAAAATGAGAGGTCTATCCTCAGTGGTCTTTGAGGATCCTTCTAGCTCTGAATTTATGATGTTATGAATACATCTTTCTTATAGTTTGAAAGATATAATATGATGTATTCTAATAGAAACCAGATACCATAATAAAATCCCCAAGTACTTAAGTATTATAATATAGTATGTTTTTCGTATTACTCAGGTACATCCCTGGGTTGGGGGGAAAAATCTTAATACTTGTGGAGCTTTGTTCTCCCCAAACTCGACACTATTTATTGTGTATGATCTTATTTAGATTTGAACTACGTTAATCTAGAGATAAAATTTGATTTTAATGTTTTATTACTAAAGAATTATATATGCTACTGATTGATTAAAAAAACTTTATCATACTAATATGCAATCACATCAAAATTCTCAAACAATGTGTTTCTTTTCTTAAAAGTTATTAATAGTTTTATTTTTAGTTTCAACATTCGTTTCCACAAGATTTTGAGTTCCAAATTTTATCCCCATCTCTCCCCACCCATTACCCTGAGATGGCATAGATTCTGATTATTCCTTCCCACAGTGTGACCTGCCTTTTATCACCACCACCCCTTATTCCCTTCCTCTTTATTTTAGGGCAAGACATATTTCTATACCCCTTTGATTGTTTATATTATTTCCCAGTTGCATGTAAAAACATTTTTTTTAACATTTGTTTATAAAACTTCTAATTCTAAATTCTCTCCCTTCTTCTCTCCCTACCCATCCTCATTGAAAAGGCAAGCAATTCTATATAGGTTATACATGGGCAGTTATACAAACACTTCCATAATGGTCATGTTCTCATATTTCCCTCCATCCTATCCTACCCCACACTTATTCTATTTTTTCCTTTGACTCTGTCCTTTTTCAAAAGCGTTTGCTTCTGACTACACCCTCCCCCAATCTGCCCTTCCTTCTATCATTCCCCTTCCTTTACTATTCTTCCTTACTTTCTTGTAGGGTAAGTTATTCAATTGAATGTATATGTTATTCCCTTCTTAAGTCAAATTCAATGAGAGTGATGTTCATGTATTCCCTCTCACTTCCCCCCTCTTCCCCTCTATTGTAAAACTTTTCATTTCCTCTTTTATGTGACCCCATTCCATCTCTCCCTTTCTCCTTTTCTCAATATATTCTTTTCTCACGCCTTAATTTCATTTTTTTAGACCTCATCCATTTATATTCAACTCACTCTGTGCCATCCATCCATCCATCCATCCATCCATCCATCCATCCATCTATCCCTCCATCTATCTATTTCCTCTAACTACCCTTATACTGAGAAAGGTCTCATGAGATACAAATATCTTTTTTTCCCATTTAGGAATATAAAGAGTTCAACTTTAATAAGTCCCTTATGATTTCTCTTACTGTTTACCTTTTCATGCTTCTCTTAATCTTTGTATTTGAAAGTCAAATTTTCTATTCACTTCTTGTCTTTTCCTCAAGAATACTTGAAAGTCCAATATTTCATTGATTTTTTCCCCTGAAGTATTATACTCAGTTTTGTTGGGTAGGTGTTTCTTGGTTTTCTTCATAGCTCCTCTGACATCTGGAATATCATATTCCAAACCCTTTGATCCCTTAATATAGAAGCTGCTAAGTCTTGTGTTATCTTGATTATATTTCCACAATACTTGATTTTTTTTTTCCTAACTGCTTGTGAAGAATGATTTTCCTAATAAATGGAGGATTTAGTGATTTATTCATTATTTTATTTATTGATTATTATTATTATCTTATTGATTTATTTATGTTATTTATCTCAAATTTGGGAGTTAACTTTAAAGGCTGGTGAAGTGATCTGTCTCTTTTGCGGACTTCCCAATATTCAGCAGCAAATGTTCTCTAAATATACGACTATCTAATAAATGTTATCATAGCACTAATAAAAAGTGAAAGTAGAGCCACATGAGTAAGAAATATTCAGATGGAATTTGTTGGATGACAGGGCATAACTACTCAAGTTTTAAGATGATAAAGTATGACTAGAATGTAACCATTTCTGAGGTTCCAGGACCAATCAAGAATTTTCATATCTCTTTAACCCCTGTATATTTGGAGGATGGGCTTGAGGGAATCTTCACTAGTAGTAATTTTCAGAAGTACTGCTTTTGACAGCAGTGAAACTATAGAGTATGATTTGAGGTTGAGTTTTTCTTGGTTAGGTATAAAGTCCATTACAAAGGTTGGTTCTTAGTGATGTTTTCAGTCTTGAGTGCTTGAAAAACATTGTTGTCCAGGATATACATGATTCAGCTCATGCAGTATGTTTGAAATTGTGATTGATATTTAGGGCATCTGGGATTCAGCATGCATTAAATAAAATTAGCAAACACGTGTCAGAAAGGATTATCTAGATTGAGGAAACCATGATGGGCACCTTCTTGGTATCAGTTTAAGGACAACATAAATTCAGTAATATTAGAAGATAGCTATTAGGAGAGGAGATAAGGGACAAGAGCAGGGAGAGCCTCTCTAGAGCAGATGCTAATAATTAAATTAAAAATGAATCTGGACAAATCTATTGTTATAATAACTTTGCATTATGAGGGTGAGTGGTGTAGCAGATAAGAACTGGAATTGGGATCAGGAAGGCCTGGGTTTATTCAAAGTTTTCCTAAGATTATAATAATAGCTGTGTAACTCTAAGGAATCATTTTAACCAATTTGCCTCTGTTTCTTCATTTGTAATATGAAGGATTTGGATCCAGTAACATCTAAGTTTGCTTCTAGTTTTGAATCTATGATGTCAAACTTTACTTTTTCTTCATTTCTCAGTTCTCTCCCAGGCCATCATCCCTTCTCTGTTTTCATTTCCTTCCTGTCTCAATCTTGAACTATACTTAATCTAACCAGTTCAACTGCCATTTATATCACTGTTCTTTACTTTCAAATTCCTTGGTCTTCTAACCTACTATCACTTTTCCAGATCCAAAATCTGCATTATTTTCATCATAATCTGCCTCCACTTCTTTTTTAATAACTCCAAGGAAGTTGGACAATTATGCTCACTGCATCCACAGTGAGCAAAATAAATAGCAAAATAAAGGTATTATCATCTATGTGTAATTGAAGTGTATTGAAGGAGAAGGTCATGAAAATGGTGAGATTGAGGAATTGAGAAATTAAGGTACTTGAGAGAGTGTGCTAAAATCCTACATTATAAGAATAATATTAGGAATGGAGAAAAAGACTGAACCAGACTTTCAATTATTTTGAGAAAAGAAGAATGCTCTTGGTTTAATAAATAGCAATTACCAGAATCTTGAATGTGTGACAAATTTGTATTGAATAATTCGTATTTTATTTTATTATCTAATTTTATTATCTAATTTCACTTGGGTCTTCCCTGTGCAAAGGTGATCTTTTATTTTCCTACTCCCTAACCAATCAATTTCTTATTCTACTCCCCACAGGGACTTCCCCAAAACTTTTTTCTTTAAGTCTCTAGCACTATTCCTTATGCCAAAATTATTAAAGATGGTGTTTTTTACATATGAAGGCCAATTGTTCTATGACTCGGTTTCTTTCTGAGCCTTCTAGCAGATTATACTGACAATCAACATATTTCCTTCATACTCATTTCTTCCCTACTACATACAAATACGCATAGATCTCCCCTTTAAAAAAAAAATTTATTTTTTTTCCTACCATATTCTCAATCTATTTTCCTATAATTTTCCTTCCATTCTCAGCCAAACTCCTATTTTCCTTGTCTTTACTATGTTTTCTTCATTTCCAAAGACTGGGCACTCCAAATCCAAACTCCAAATTCACCCAAGGAATTCTGCTTCAATACCCAATTTAAGTCATTCACTTCTATCTCATAATTTTTCCAGAGCCTTCTGTAGTGCTCCAGAGGCTGTTCTCCAATATTACTCAAATCAGACTTGCAAGGATTTTTTTTTTCCTTCTGCCCAGATTACCTAACACCATAAACTTACTTTCTCTTACATGGGGCAAGATGAACTTCTTGGGCCTCGCAATATATTCCATCACCACATCTCATGAAGTTGGATCTCAAGAGAGGGTACTGAATAGTCTAATTATATACTTCTCTCAAATAATCTCTCTTTACCCAGTTAAATTTTGCTTAGACTCATTCCTCAGTTGTTAGAATGTTTTTACTCATCTGTATTCTTCATTCCAGTGATTCTGAATCTCTGTCTACAGATGTACAAATTCTATTCACCATCTTCCACTCCTTGCTCACTTACTCCCATCCTCATCAACTTTGCCCAAACTATGTCTTACTCCAGATTTACTTTGCTCAAATATCAAACCTGCTTTCATCTTTAAAACGTTTCTTTTATTATTTCCTTCACTCTCTGACTCTCTCTGATATCTGAATCTATCTTATTTATACTATATTGCTAGCCACTCTATTCACTACTACTTAAATTTTCACTCAACCTTCCCCAGGCCAAGGTGAGCAACTAAGAATATTATATAATCCTATGGCCATTTCCATATCCTCTTTTTTGATGTTTATTCATTAGTAACCTTTCCTCCTTTAAAGTTTATTCAACACAAATTTATCACACATTCAAGATTCTGGTAACTGCTATTTATTGAACCAAGAGTATTCTTCTTTTCTCAAATTAATTGAAAGTCTGGTTCGGTCTTCTCCATTCCAAATATTACCTTTATAATGTAGGATTTTAGCACAATCTCTCAAGTACCTTAGTTTCTCAATTCCTCAATCTCACCATTTCCATGACCTTCTCCTTCAATACACTTCAATTATACATAGATGATCATACCATTTATTTTGCCATCAACCAAAAATGTTCCACTTGCATATTCATTAAGTATGAAATTCCTTTTTCTGATCACAGTGGAGTATTATTAAATATTTCTCTCTGTCTTATGATGTCTAACCACATTCCTCATCATAACTATTACCTCTAGTTCTTCTAATCCTCATTCGTTCCACAGCCATTGCTCCTGAACTTACTACACTCATTTTTCTTCCCTGTTTCGTGAATCTGTTCAACTATGTAATATTCTCTACACTTAAACTCTTTATGTCTTTCTACTGCTGATCATTCTTTAATAACCCTAAACATAAATGACTCCCACCACCTACTGCCTTTTTTCTATTCACATACTGCTAAATATAACTAGAGAAAATCGCAAAATCATGCTGATTGAAAACATTACAAATTTATATTTTGTAATCTCAACTAGGCCTTTATTGTAGCAAGTCTATCTTTTAAGCTTCCCTAACAAATTTGCTATCTACCTCATGACAACAAATGTTCTGAACCTTTTTAATCCCTTCTTAAATTCCCATGACATACCTGTAAGTACAAGCAAGGTGGGTTTTTTTTTGTTTTCTTTTTGAAGTTAAGTTTCCCAGGCTCACGGTAAGTTGTAAATATCTGAAGGATTAATCTTCTTTGAATTCTGGTAATTCACAACTGTGCTGAGTCACATAGGTTTTGTGTTTTCTGTCTCTGAGCCAATCAGGCTGCCAAGTCTTTGTTGTATATTCTGGGAGGTTGGCATTTTGCTTTGGGGGCTTGCTATGAGAAGGAACGTTTGATTCCCTGGATGGGACTCTGAGTAGCCATTTGTTAAGATCCCCCTGACTACGCAGTTGTTAATGCTCTCTCAGTCTGACGGTGTGTGTAGGTGTTTGCATTACTTTGTTCAGACATTTGGAACTCTATCTCTTGGATTCTTTCTTGGATATTCACTGCTTTCTAGTCATCTGTACTTATTTGTCTTATTAATTTAATAAGTAATTTAATTACTGTTAATTTAAGTAAGATCATTATCCTCCTTAAAACTGTCTTTTCTTTAGAAAAGAAGAACCTGTGCAAGCAGCCCACCTTATGTATTAGGGTGCTTGTCAATACAATACCTTTTCCCCAAATGCTCTTGTGAGCAGTTTCTCTCATTTTTAGCTGAAAAAAGAAGCCATTTGTTCAGAGTTCATTATTTCCTTTTCATCTTACATAAGAAATGCCTACTTTGTCAAATATGTCTGCTTTCATCCCTGTCTCACATGAAGAGACGACCCTTTATCCTCCACATGGTAAATTCTCTATGTGAACCCTTTATCCTATTATAGCCTGTCTTCTCAACCAGACTGATCCCTCCATCATGCTCAGTCTCCCACTCGCACTCAGTTTCTCTCTTTTTTTACTGATTGGTTCACTTTCGGCTACTAACAATTCTGTCCTTAACTTTATCCAACCTTCATATGATCCAATCATCCCAGATTAATGTTTTCTTATGCCTTTCCTCATTTTAACTTAATTCCTTAAGAAAAAATTCTGAACTTAGTGGTTCAGCTCCTACTCCTCTCCTACTCTTCCAAATTTTCTGCAAACTGGCTTCATCCTACTACTGAAACTGCTTTCCCCAAATTTACCACTGATCTCTTGACAGATTTAATGACTTTTTTCTCTGTCTTCATTTGTCTTGATGTCTCTGCAGTCTTTAATATCAGTCATCATCTTTTCTTGGTTACTTACTCCACTTAGTATTCTTTAGAAAATGTTATCTTCTGGATCACCTCTTACCTATTTTATTGCTCATTTTTCAGTTTCCTTTGATGGGTAATTAATTATATCTCACTTCCTAAGAACAGGAGCATACCAAGGGTATGTCTTGGACAGTTTGTGATTGCTTCTGTTAACTTCTTTTCAGTGACCTCATGGATTCCTATGTGTTTAATTTTCAACTCTATGCCAATGATTCCTCTATCTGTAGGTACAGGTCAAGTGTCTTTCCTGAATTCCTGATGCATGTTAACAAATACTTGTTAGAAATGAAGTTGCATGTTCTGTAGGACATTTGTATATTGGGGAATCTTGAAATGTGAAATTGGTTATGATATTCACGTGAAACATTGGGCAATAGAAAAGCAACTAATTTTATGAATAATTTGAAGGAAAAATAGTAGACTAACATCACCTTTCTTAAACTATGGATACTTTCTCATAGAAGTAGAGTCTTCTTGAAGATTATATACTCTTTAACTAATTACTTTATTTTCTAAGTTATATTTATCATAGTCTCCTTTTCTAAAATTAAATAAAGATGGATTTATTTTTGCCTTGACAGAATTTTGAACTCAATTATTTTAAAATGAGTACAATTTAGCTAACCATATGTATTATGTATGTATGTATGTATGTATGCATACATGTAATACTTACATCCATTTTCTTTTTAATATTCATCATAATGTAAAGTTACATTAATGTAGATGAAATAAACTTAGGGGCCACTTAGTTCACCCTCTCATTTAATGCAATGTCCCTTCATAAATACCTTACATAACATCCTTTAAGCAAAATCATGGAATCAAAGAATTGGATAGGACCTCACTAAAAATCCCTTTAGAGCATCCTTATGAACTCTCTATTTGAAGATGTTGAATTAGGAGTAATTTATTGCCAGTAGATAGGTATGGAGTTCTGATATATGGAGTAACAATAGCATAAGCATAAGTGTGTTAGGGAAAGTTCTTTCTGTGTAGGAGGGGCAGGATACAATTAATTTCCTCGGTATTGTGGGACTTTGACAGTAAAAGCAAGTTGAATTTCAGAGCATATACTTAAAAATGATTTCTCTATTCACAGAGCTGTCTTATGTGATACCAAGTGAATATTCTAAGTTCACTTTACTTAATACAGTAGCCTAAATACTTCACAGACAAATTCTAATTCCCACTGGGCAAGATCCCTTGGTAAAAATGTAGTCTGACTATTTGCATTTATTCTCTTCTAAATATTCATAGGAGAAATCTATTTTTCTCTGATTCTCCCCCTGTCAACTCTGCTCTCCCCTTCCCCTACTTGCTTACTTTCTAGTATAACTCCTGCTGTAGCATGCTACATAAATTTCCCCTTGAATATGTTCAAAATACGTGATAGGATGCTCTTATTCCTTCTGAGTTTATTTTGTGTTTCAGGAGTAACAGCAGTTTTATCCACCTTATCAAAAACACAACAAAACAACAACACTGTAGTTGGCTACAAATATATGAGGTATGGAATCATGTTTTACCTTTATCTCCTTATTGGCTATATCTACTTTATCCCTAATCTTTGTTGATTGTAAATGGGTTCTCAGGCTAGCCTATGTGCACAAGAATATAAATTCTATTTATTATTTCCATTTTCTTAGTGATATTTCTCTTGATCCATCTGTTGGTTTTGTGATCCTTGTGTGCAATCTTTAAACCTTCCTTTATCCTCAAGCAATTCTCAGAGTACCAAAGCCTTAAATTTTATAATAAATTCAATTTTGTTCCTTTATTGCTTCACCCTTCATATTTTCTTGGACCTATTGCTCAATCTCTTTTCCTTATTTTCTTTTTTTTTAAATTAACTGTTGCGTTTAATTTTAGTTTTCATCATTCATTTCCGCAAAATTTTGAGTTACAAATTTTCTCCATGTCTTTCCCCTACCCACCACCACAAAACAGTGATCCCACAGAATACCCCTTCCCCCAATGTGCTGTCTCCTATATCCTCCCTCATCCCACCTCTGACTTCCTAGTAGGGCAAGATGGATCCTACATAACCCAATGCCTGTATATCTTATATCCCAGTTGCATGTAAATAATAATAATAATTATAATAATAATAGTAATAATAATAATAATAAATGTGATTTTAAAACTTTAAATTACTGATTCTTTCCCTTCCTCCCTTGTCTGCTACCCTTACTGGGAAGATAAGCAATTCAATATAAGTTGTACAAGTATAGTTAATGCAAAACAATTCCATAGTGGATATATTGTGAAAGATTGATTATATTTCCCTCCAGCCTATCCCCCACCCCCATTTGTTCTATTCTCTACTTTGTCCCTGTTTCTTTACAAAAGAATGTGCTTCTAACTACCCTCCCCCCCAAACTGCCCTCCCCTCCATAATCCCCCCTCTCATCCCATTTCCCCCTACTCTCCTGAAGGGCAAGATACCCAATTCAGAGTGTATGTCATTAGCTCCCCAAGCCATATTTAATGGGAGTAAGGTTGACCAATTCCCTTTTGCCTTTCTGTTCTTTGCCTCCATTTTAAGTTATCCCTTGCCTATTCTATATGAGATAAATTACCCCATTCTGTCTTTCCCCATCTCTC
>JAQQSV010022898.1:0-10483 GCA_028646515.1 Pseudochirops corinnae
GCGCCACAGGCTCCACGTGACCACATTCAGCCTATTAGGGAACAGAGTATACTTTCAAATATCCAAGGGTCCTCAAAGTCACGTAGCCACATTAGCAAAGGGCCTAGGGGCAGGGAAGATCTTTAGATTCCCATAACAGTATGATATAATTAGAAGCTGTTGTAGCCTGTGTGAGGTTCATTTAAGCTTCCAAATTTCTATTCCTTTTTCTTGATATACGTGAACACAATAAATATGTAATTGAGTCATAAGACATAACAAAGGTTCTTATTATTTCTGAGGCACTGTAGAAGAAAAATAAAACAGATGTGAGATTTTTTTCCCCCATGCTCTGGCCTAGTCTTAAACACTTCAGTTGGAAAGGCAAGTTCAGGCTAAAGCTTCTGAACTGTTGGTGCACTTTGTTCCAAATCAAATAGATTTTCATATCGTTTTCTTGGAAGCCAACATTGTGGCCTTCATTCTTTCCTCATCACACTATTAGGCAAAGGGATGGGAGAGGAAGAAGAGCTTATCCTATTCAAAAAAAAAAAAAAAAAAAGAATTCGCATGCCCATGTTTTACCAGACATTGCTTAATACAGAGAAGAGTTGTTTAAAACATGGTTTATAGTTCTACAATATCCTAAGACTAAAAAATGCTTTCTGCACAACTCTAGGAGATAGGAATAAAGGTAATATTGCCCTCATTTTATAGATAAAGAAGCTTACAGAAATCAAGTGACACAGACAGTAAGTATCAGAATCTAAAACCACTTCCCTTCCTAGTGTATCTTCTATGTTAGGTAGGGTTAGAAATCCATACAACTACAGAAGCCATTCTGAAAACTCTAACTAGAAACGTTTTGTGTGTGTCTGGGGGAAGTATCGCAAAAAAGGAACTCAAACTCCTCAGGGACATCCTGAGGCCATGTGTGAAAAATAAAGGACTTCTGGGACAAGGGAGAGCAAAAGAAGAGGGTATTGCCAGGAACAAGGTGACACTGATAGCATCTTTTTAAATTATTTCTTCATTCTATTTATGTGTTAAATTCAGTTCTTGGTATGCTACTGAATGACTAAAAGTCCTGAAACAAATCCTCAGTTACATCATCCTAGTTAGGGATCACTCATCACTTAAAATACATGTAAAATTATAAATACATAATCATACTAAAGTTATAAAATATATGGGTTTCTTAAGCCAAATGCTATACAAAATCATTTTTGACATTTTAAGTTTATGACTTGCTTTTTTTTTTATTGCTCTGTTTATTTTTTTCATTATTTATCTCTTTTCTTACTTTTTGCCCCTTCCTAATACCTTCTGGGTATACCATATAGGATAATAGAATATGAATATTCCTCATGTGCAATCTTTATCCAAAAAATCAATCTTTACCATCAAATCCCTCAAAAGTAGTCAGATCCTTTGAATCTCCCTTGATGGTATAACATAGCAGAGTCAGAAGAACTAAATTCAATTCTGCCAATTACTAGCTATGTAGTCCTGGGCAAGTTCTCTCACTCAGCTCCCTGAAGATCACGTTTTTCCCCTGTAGAATGAGGGGTTTGAATTTTATGGCCTCTAAGGCCCTTGTGGTAGCTGTGGAAAGAGTATTGGTTCTGGAGATGAAGCACTGATTTAAAATTCTCCCTGTAATGCTTTCTGTCTTCTAACCTTGGACAGTAACCAACTTAAGATTCATTTAGTTTCCTCAACTCTAAATTAAGGAAGTTGGAGTAGATGACCCTCCAAAGTCCCTTCTACTCCTTGATCTATGATCCTATGATCCATCTAGCCATAACACTGTGAGATTCTATGTAATGGACTGCCAAGGGAGAGAAGTCAAAAAGAAATTCAATCTGCTAACATTTGCTGTATATAAACAGGTTGTGCAAAATGATCAAGTTATAAAGAAAAATGTTTTTTTTTATATATCTGTGAATTTTGTGTCACCTTTGTCTTCTATCATTTATTATTTACCAAGTATTAGTTGATACTTCCGGTATTCTGAACTACACCATAGCGTGTTCAGAAATGAACTAAATACAATAGTTCCCCAGTATTTAGTTGAGGAGATGACACTTGAAATAACTAGAAACAAAAGCAAATGCAAGATAACTCAGACTACATAGAAAACTGCCAAGGGAGCACAAAATAGAGAAACAATAAGTGGAAGTAGACTTCATCAGGAAAGTCTTAGAATCTTTGTATTATTCTGGCAACATAGTAATAACAATAAAAATAATGACAACCAACATTTATATAGTGCTTTAAGATGTACAAAGTGATTTATATATGTTATTCCATTTTATTCTCACAGTAACTCTGTAAGACAAGTGATATTAGTATATGCATTCTACAGATATGTAAACTAAAAATGAGAGAGGTTAAAATAATTTGCTGAGGATTTCACAGTAATTGTCTGAGTCAGGATTTGAATTAAGGCCTTTCTGACACCACATCTAGTACTCTAGCACTTTTTATCTGCCATATGGAAGGCAGCTATAACACTATTAATATTATGAATGATGTTATAAAATAATAGAAAGCAAGAAGCCAGAGCCAAATACAGAGTGCCCCAAAAGTCTTGTCACAGTTTTAACCTTTAATAGCTTAAATAAAACACATCTCAATCTCTCATCAGGAAGACATCTAATCATAGAATTGTAAATCTTAAATCTTATTCCTCACACTATAAATGAGAAAAGTTCAACTCAGATTGGAATCTGGATGAGGTCCTTGGGATAACCAGACATGACAATCCTTGAAAATGCCAAGTAGTCACCACTAAACACAATGCAGCAGTTTCTTTTGTAAGTCATAACTTTTCCATAACCATGAGAAAATAAAACAAGAAAGACAAAATAATAATGATAATGGCTAAGAACTTCTTGAAGAGTATAATTCAGTTATGATCAAGAGATCCTACATACTTGTGAACTAGACCAGCCAGTCAGGGGAAAGGGAATAAGGGTGATAGAGAAATGAAAAAATGTTAAATTTATCACATAGATCTTCAAATCCGTTTTAAGCATGAAAACTATTGTCAAAGATAATAAAAGCAGGAGTTTATTCAATATACTTAATTCTATAATTCAAGGATTTGACACAATGATATAAGTACTACTATTACATTGCATCCTTATAGATGTTTTTAAGCACTCCTGGGCTTGTCTTTTGGCCAACCTGATAAGTCACTCTTGCAATAGGTAGGCTAATCCTCAGAATACAGAATTATAATTCATCAACAGGCCAATAATAAAACTTACTCCTAAGATCGTCTGAAAGTTAAACTCTACATAGTAATTGTTGAGATACATAGTTACCTTTATACCATGATAAAGCATTAGAATGGGAAAATATTTGAAAGAGGAGAGATAGTTTAAAAAAAAGGACCCAGTCAACTTATTCAAATCAATTCATCAAACATTTATTAAACACCACCTGATTCCCTCCTTCCCCCCAGGGAAATAGCCACTGACCTCATGAATTTTTATATTCCTATATTTAGATAGGGATAAGGTGGGAGAAAGAAGAATTCAACATAAAAAATATAAAGCACATACAAAACAACATTAAGTAATTTTAATGAGAGGGAAACAGAGAAAGTGAGACAGACAGAAAGATAGAAAGACAGGAAAGGAGACAGAGAGATTAAAGTAGGGGGATGCAAGATAAAGAAAAAGATATTTTTTTTAAAAGACTTCATGAAGAAGATGATCCATGAGTTAAGCATATCAAAAGGAAACAGGGAGAAAAGCCACAAATTAACTTCAAATAATGTCAAAATAAAATGTATTTCTTTCGTGATTTTTGAATGAGGTTTTGCTGGAAACTTAGTTAATCGTTGCAATAATAAATTCAACTTCAGCTAGGTATGGCTAAAAGAAAGTGAAAAATCTGGCTGAGCAGTTTTCTTTCTTTTCCTCTACTGAAATGCTTTGCAGTGGACCATTGAACTTTTCATTGTAATGGAATTTTTCCATAGTCCTTTGAATGACAGATACACAAGAACTTGAGCCTCAGCCAAAACAACATTGTCTCTCTGACCCCAAAAACTGTCTGAGAATGAACCAGATTTTCTAGCTTTCAAATGGGATCCTCAAGTACTTACAGAAAAGGAGAAAATTCTCTTGAATCTAAAGGAAAGGCATAATAGAGTATACAATCAATCCTGACACACACAGGGTTTATGTACCGGGGTCTTAGGTTACTGAGCCCCTTTCCCCTGTTTAAGAAGCAGGTCATGATAACTCTACAGAAGATAAGATTGTAAAGGTTCCTTTGAAGCAACCAAGTCCAACTTACCCAATTTCTAATGTAGAAAATTCTTTGAACGTTTCTTGTGCTTTGGAAGAGGGGAAAGAACCCTGAGTTTGGAGTCAAAGGCTTTAGGTATAAAACCTATCTTTGCTTCTTACTACTTTGGCTGGCCTTAGGCAAGTAACTATACTGTTTAACTTTCAGTTTCTGCTTCTGCAAAATGTTGGGAGTCAGGGGTGGTATGACGTGATTTCTAATGTTCCTTTCCATTACTGCATTTAATCCTATGAGCTCCAAAAGTGACTTCCACTAACTTGAAAGGCAATGGTTCTCTTCTCAGTGCTTACAGAACACATGTATGCCAGCTCAGAAAATGTTAAGCAATGATTCTCTGAGAGGGTAAGATGAGAGAAGAATACAAGAAGAAATGTTGGTGAAAATAAATCAATAAAAGTGTATTTTTTTCATGTTAAGCATTCCTGTTTGTCCTGGGTCTCTCTTGAGTTCGAGTTATCAGTAAACAATTGGCTTATTTAAGTTTCTGACCTATCAATTTTCCCATCAGTTACAGATGGTTTTTCCTGATAGGGGGAATGGGAAAAAAGTGATATGCATACTTTTTTTTCCAAAATAGAAAGAGCCTCTCATCACCACTAAGACTAAAATGGGTTTTGCAAAAGTATTTATGAACTAATCAATGCTAAAAGGAGCAAGTCCTCTTTTTCAGTGGATCAAAGGAAAAGCCCCAAAAGGAAGGGCATGAGGCTCAACTGAAAATACCCAAAAGAGAACCTCACATTAGGGTCATGAGACATTTGCAAACCATGATGTCCCACCAGCACTCCCATATACACACTGGGTCTAGAACCATCATCTACAAAGGAGGACTGAGAAGAGGCAAGGAAAGGATAAAACCAAGAACATCATCATGTTGTTTAGGACAGGGTAGTCTTTATTGTGACACATCAGTAACTGGGAGTCCTTGGACATCTGCAAGGATTCCTGGATTCATGCTTCAGGCTGCTCCTGAGAAATAGCAGCTGGCTCAGCTAAGGGATCATAGCTATTCCTGGAACAAACTGCTCATACAAGGGTCTGATTTATTTCCCATCACTGAGGTAACAGGTAGCAATGGAAATGCAAAGTTTCTGGTCTCAGTTTCCAAATATCAAAAAATCTAATTGGGGGAGAGATGAATCCTATACAGGGAGTGTTCATGACAGGGGACTGATCAAGAGACAGTAAAGGGCATACAAAGGGCATATGTCTTCAGAACAGAAAACCAGTTGGAGAGAGAAAAACAGACAGAACAGACAGAAGAGTTCATGTCTACAACAGGTAGACCTCTACACTTGTTAAGGTCTATAAAGCCAAGCTCAAGCAGCTTTCCAAAGGACTGCTGCTGTGAACAGCTTTAAAGTTCTGATTACAAAGCATTGTGAATTCTCTATTTATTCAGCAGTAAATTAAAGCAAAACATTCGAAGAAACCAAAGCACAGCATTCACAATGTTATGACATAACAAGTTATCACTAAAAGTGGCCACAGAGTTTTAAACAAAAGATATCATTCAGTAAGTCCTTAACTCAATCATCTTTAAGGAGCAATCCTCCATGGAAAAATAGTACAATCATTCAGTAAGTCCTTAACTCAGTCCTCCTTAAGAAGCAAGCCTCCTTAAGGGACACAAAGTAAAAAGGTCAAAGTTCTCCACCTAGGGGTGGAGGCTGGACTTGACTGGAGGCTGACTCTCAGCTTCCATGGTTCCTCTTCCATGGTCCCAGCTCCTGCCCAAATCTACCCAACTGTCACCTGGATTCAAAAACAGGAAACTTCGGGTGGCTAGATGGTGCAGTGAATAGAGCACCAGCCCTGGAGTCAGGAAGACCTAAGTTCAGATCTGGCCTCAGACACTTACCACAAAACTAGCCATGTGACCTTTGACAAGTCACTTAATCCCAATTGCCCTACCTCCCCCCTTCAGAAAAAAAAAATTAAAAAGACAGGCAGCTCTCAGCTCCTTGTCCAGTTACCATTCCATATTGAAGTGACCAGTCCATCTCAAATCCTTCACAGTTCCTGTTTCTGGGAATACAAAGCTTAACGGAGTCAGAATAATGTTCATGCACATTGCTGACACCATGACAAATTCACTATCTGCCTGTGAAATGAACACAGACCCACAAATAACGTCCAAGAAGTCAACACAAATGATCAGCACTGAAATGAACACAGACCCACAAAAAAATTCCAAGAGTTCAACACAAATCATCAACATAGAGATCAACACAAACCCACAAACAAGATCCAAGAGGTCAACACAAATCATCAGTAAAGTCCCAGGACCTCTAAAACCCTCCTCCAGGACTTCTGTAAATAAACGACCAGAAAGTCCTCTTTCTGGTCTTCCTATAAGGTCCAAGGACTTCTGTACAAAGTGTCACAAACAAAAATCAACACAAGCAGAATAGACAAACATAGAGTGCTGGATACCACAAGTTTCCTCCTTCTCAGCTCTGCTCCCACAAGTATTCTCTTCTCAGTTCTTCTCAGTTCTGCTCTTTCTAGCTTGGGATTATCCTTATATGTGGTCATTAGCTCCTCACCTTCCTGTTGCATTAGCAACAGGAGTTCACAAGTTCTAGGGTTCACAAGTCATGGGATTCACAAGTTCTGTTTGTTAACAAAGACTTGATATAATCATGGGCAAGGCTTAAAGGAAACTTGAACTGAAACAAGGTGCTAAATAATTAAATAGCTGAAACAAGGGGTTAACTACTTCTTTGCTTGCCATTACAAGGTTTGCTAGCCATTGTAAGTCTCCAGGGAAACTCAGTAGTTCAGTTCTCTCACTTGTATGACACTACCTCCCCTGAATTCAACTGTTTTCCTTGCCAGCCCCATAATTCTGTAAGGGTAGAGGGCTATTTTTTTTTTCTTTCTTAACCTTTCTGGCACTTCTGACTTGATAGAAATAGATCCTGAATTTGACACTGCAAAATCCATAAAAGTTCAAAGCATAATGGGTGGGGGTGATGCTATAGAATTCAAACTGGTACAATTTATTAAATCTAGCCCCCATCTTCTGCCATATGACCTTTCTCTTTCTTATTAGAGGAAGAAAAAAAGGGAGAAAAGCAAAATGTTTTCCTACATGTTCTTCTAAACAAAGAATTGGATTTAGACTGGTAAAGATCAAAAGGAAACCAATAAGCTATTTGAGTCTTTCAAGTAATTATTTAAATCAATGTGATGTTTTAAATAAAGACTAATATTTTAACTTCTATTTACAATTTTATGAGAAAAGACCAGTAAAAATAAGAGTGTAAAAGGGGAGTGGATCTGTCAAATATCTGAGGGCAGCAAATGTAAAAATTTACTTGTTTGTTGATTACTAGCAACCGTCATATTGACCTTTTTATAACTGCAAATTACCAGGTTTCATTTTAGAAGAACGGTTTGGACATTTCAAATTTCCAAGATGTTTTGCCATTTACTATTTTAAAAATTGCTGAAAATTTCCTTTGCCGAGAAAAGGTCTACCACCCAATGAAAATCAATAAATATCATAAAATATTAGAATTATCTAGTAATTAATGTGAAGAATCAGTTTCCAAACTTTGCTTCCTGGACAAACTTTGAAACAAGCCTACTTGGGACTTTTAAGACTTTGTTATGAGCTTTGAAAAGGACATATAATATGAAACAAAAATCAAAATGCAATTATGAAGAATATTATGGAGAGGTTTCATGTAACAACATGCACAATAAGTACAATAACATAGATGTAAGCAACACTAAAAAGTAGCTGAACTAAGATTTAAAATAGTGCCCAATGTTGGTCTCAGAGGACAGCTGACAAAGTATATTACCCTCCTCTCAAGAAAGAAGCAGGGAATTATGGTTCTCAGATATGATTTTGTTTAAATGCTTTTGTGTGTGTGTATGTATGTATGTTTATATGTATGTATGCATGTGTATATGTATGTTTGGTGGAAGGGATGGGTATTAGGAAATATCCATGGCATAAAAAAGAAAAAAAGAAAATGAATCTATTTTTCCTTCCCCATTTATGATTTCATCAAAGTGAGGAACTCATGGTGTAGCATTCTATTCACTGACATAGATCAGCAACTCATCTGTAACTTAAAGTTCTAGAGAATTAATTGGGGGACTGAGAGGTCAAGCAACTTTCTTATAGTTATGTGACTAGGGGAAATACTTGAACCTTGGTCTTTTTGACTCCAACATTGCACCCCCCCCCCACCAACTAAACCAGAAAAAAACAGAAAAAAGAGACACAATAGAGAGAGAGACACACACACAGAGACAGAGACAGAGAGAGACAGAGCGAGGGAAGGAGGGAGGGAGGCAGACAGAGACAGAGGCAGAGAATTCATGTGCTCAGGATTTTTACATACTGATTGCTTAATTAATAAATTCTCCATCTTAGGTTGGCATTGTTTTAAAAATAATCATCACTAACTCCATCCAGTAGCACTATCTGAAAGTGATCCCAAAAAATCATCAGTTTAGCTTTTATTTGTCTCACTAAATTGAAGATAGTATCTTCCTTAATCCAAATTATGAGGTCTTCAAAGTTAATCTTTGTTTTTAACCAACCTTCTATCAGTCCCTTCTTTACTTTTCGTTTTTCTTCACTTACCCGATCAATTTATTCCCTCCTTCTATTCAATACAAGGAAGAATCATTTACATTTTTATTAGTTACTATTCAAAACTACTACCAAAAACAACTGTCATCCCTATTTTACAGATGAAATTCAGACCTCTAGAAGTTCATGACTTGCTAAGATATGTTAGAACTGGAGTTTGAACTCTCAGCTTCTGTGACCAATTCCAGGGATACTTTTCCAATTGTAATACTTTGGCCCCAATTATACTTTTTAAAGAATGAATTTCATTCAGTGCCATCCCAAATAGCACTTGTAGTCTAATTTGTGTATCTGAGGGGGCAAAAAAGAGAATTTATCTCCTGTGAAGAGAATGTCAACAGTAAGATAATTTTGACATGTTGTTTCTATGTTTTAACCAGAGGAGGGCACTCTCAGGGACTTGGGTGGGGATGGGGCGGAGAAAATCTTACTATGCTAACTCCTAAATCAAATTTGATTTAATTCTTTAAGGTTAATGCAGAGGATAGGTTCTGAAAGTATGCTCTGCTCTCCAAGTTGGTCCCTTATTACCCAGGAGAGAATTAATGTTATTGAGGGAAGTCTATTCCTCGGAGTTATTAACATTAAGCACAAATGATAAACAAGGCACTGCGCTAGGAACTAGAAATACAAAGACAAAATAAAATAAATTACTGCCTCATGTAGATAATGGTCTATTTGGAGATATAACCTATAAACAGAAAATTGTATCCATAATAATTTGAGGAGGAAGAAAGCACTAACAAGTAGGGAGATCAAGAATGGCTTCCTATAAGAAATGACATGCAAAATGAGTCTTGAAAGCTTGGTACTCTTGGAGAGAGACACAAAAAGGAAGTACATTCTAGGCATAAGGAATAGCCTGTAAAAAGGGAGAGGTGAACTTCCAAGTTCAATTAAAAAAAAACAAGAGGGAATATTGTATGTAGGGGGAAATGCATAATAACCCTGGAAAACTGGAGGAGATTAAATACCAGTGTGATTTTTTTCTATAACCTGTGAACAACAAGGAGCCGTTGAAGGTCATTAGTAAAAGAAGTGACAGAGCTAGACTTGTGCTTCAGAAAAAGTACTTTGGCAGAAGATGGATTAGAAAGGAAAGAGATCAAAAAACTAGAAGTGTAACTGAAGACTATTGCAACTGTACAAATGAGAGGTGATCAAGGCCTGAACTCTGAACTAGGGTGGTGGATATATAATTAGAAAGAAGAGAATAGGTAAGATATATTTCAGAGGTATATACTACAATACTAGACAATGGATTGAATAGGTGGTGAGAGAGAAAAAAAGGTGATAATTCTGAGGTTACAAACCTGGGTGAGAGGAAGGATAATAATACCTGTAACAAAAATATAGAAGTTAAAATGATGAAATGTTTATTGTAAGAAATATGATGAGCTTTTATTCTGATACATTGAGTTTGAAGTACCTATGGGACATTAAATTGGAGATATCCAACAAGCAATTGGTAATGTATCACTAGATCTCTGGAGAGATATATTAAGATAGATAGATAGATAGATAGATAGATAGATAGATAGATAGATAGATGGATAGATA
>JAQQSV010022899.1:0-10483 GCA_028646515.1 Pseudochirops corinnae
TTTGTCAAAAGTTTTTTCTGCACCTATTAAAATAATACATTTTTGTTATTTATGTTATCAATAGGGTTAATTATGTTTATGTTTTTCTAATACTAAGCCATTCCTACATTTATAGTATAAACATAGCCAAGTTATAATTTATAGTCTTTGTAATATATGCTTATAGTCTCTTTACTGTGTTTTATTTAGAAATTTTTATATCAAAATTCATTAAGGAAATTGTGTTATAGTTTTCTTTTTCTGTTTTTATTCTCCCTGGTTTAGGTAACAAGACTGCATTTGTGTCATAGAAGGAATTTGATAAGACTTGTTTTTTACATATTTCTTCAAACTGTTTATGTAATATTGCAATTAAATGTTCTTTAAAGATTTAGTAGAAATTACTTGTAAATCTGTCTGGTTCTCAGGTAATTTTTTTTTTTTATGGGGGAAGCTCATTTATGGCTTATTCAATTTCTTTTTCTGAGATAGGGTTATATTATTTTTCCTGTCCTGTTATTCTGGACAATTTATATTTTTAATCCAAAATATTTTATTTTGATATTTTTTCATCCTCTTAATTTATATGATCATTTTTATATATAATGGGACAAAGCATCTCACGCTTTTATTTCTTCTTTACTTTTTTCATTTTCAATACTGGTAATGTGATTTTCTTTTTGAAAAGTAAAATTAGTTTAGGACATTTTTAACAGTTCTTAATTTTATTTACTGGGTTTTACTTTTTTACTTTGAATTTTGTTAATCTCCTCTTTGATTTTGTTGTTTTATTGGGAGGTTTCAATTTGTTGGTTTTCTAGTTGTTGTTGTTTTTAGTTGCATGCCCAACTCATTGCTATGCTCCTTATCTCCTTTAATGATGTAAGCATTTAAAGATATAAATATTCCCCTATGTACTTCTTTGGCTGCATTTCCACACATTGTAGTTTGTTGTATCATTGTTGCTATCATCTTCAATGAAATTATCAGCTTAGTGATTTGTTATTTTACCCACCCTTTCCTTAGGATTAAGTTACTTAGTTTCCAACTAATTGATGTGCTTCAAAGGCTCTTTATTAAAACTGTAATTTTTTTAATCCTATTGTGATTGGCAAAAAGATGTACATAATATGATTGCTTTTCTGTATGTGTGAAGGTTTTCTTCCATAAGACATTGTCAGTTTTTGTGAAGGTGTCATGTACAGGTAAGAAATGGATATATTCCTTTATATCTTCATTCAGTATTCTCCAAATGTTTGGCATATATAACTTTTCTAATTTCCTGTTCAGCTCCTTAATTCCTTTCTTGTTTATTTTATATTTAGATTTACCTGTCTGTTTAGACTTAGCTAAAATTCTGCTGTCTTATAGTTCTACTGTTTATTATAACTAATTTCTCATTTCATTTAAAAAAAAATTGATGCTGTGGTTCCCAAATTTATTTGATCAACTGACCACTTTTCAGAAAAAAAAAAATTAGCACCCATCTCTTGAAAAATCTACTTTCTTTAACCCTTTAATGCTTTTTTAAAAATTGTAACATTTCAAAATGTACTTTTAAAAATGTCGTATCTTAAATTTAATAATTTATTGTAGATTTGTGGGTTTTTTCCTGCATTAAAATTTTGATAATGTAATATTGGGTCATGTAACCATATAATGTAATATTGTAAACAAGTCATTACATACACATATTCCAGCAGATGCATGCTGGACTTCCTAACAATGCTCTAAATGCTTGCTTGCTAACATTTGCTTGTTAAGACCTGTCAGCAGACTTGATGAGTAATGGGTTATAACGTGCAATTTGTGTGTTTATTTGGAAAATAATGCAATCACTGGGACTTTAAATCTGTTATACAATAGATGTAACATGTATGAATGGTTTTTCAAAAATTTCTTCTCATTTCTTTATGCTTCTACCACTCTCTTATTTTTATTCAATGGCACTAAATGTACCTGAGGCTACTACTGCCTTCTCTCCCCCCATCCCAGATCATTCCAGTGCTTCCCAAGGGGCCATTACTGCCTACTTTGGGAACCTCTGCTATGTTATTTAGCACATATATGTTTAGCATTTATACTACTTTATTACCTATGGTATCTTATCTTTTAGCAAAATTTAGTTACTCTGTTTACCTCTTTAATTAGATCTAGTTTCACCTTTGATTTGTCCGAGATCATGATTATTTCCCCTGCCCTTTTTACTTCAGTTGAAGAATAACAGATCCTGCTCTAGGTCCTTTATGTATACTCTGTATGAATCCTTCTGTTTTAAATGTGTTTCTTGTACACAACATATTATCGGATTCTCGTTTCTAATCCATTCTGTTATACTCTTCTATTTTATGGGTCAGTTTACCCATTCACATTCACAGTTATGATAGCTAACTGGGTATTTCTCTCCATCCTATTATCTTATATTTTTCCTTATATTTTCTCCTGTCCCTTCTTTAAGAATCTATTTTACTTCTGACCAGTGTTAACCTCAATCCACTCTCCCTTTCATTTCCACAACCCTTTCCCTTTCCTGCCTTTCCCCCTTTTGAGTAAGATATATTTCTGTACTCAACTGTGTATTTATGTATATTCTTCTTTCCTTTAACCAATTCAATTGAGATGAGTTTCAAGTGTTTCCTGCTCATCCAATACAGCCCCCTTTATTGTATAAATTCTTCCTTGCTATCTCCATTTAGGTGAGATAATTCCCCCTACTTTTCCTCTCCTTTCAACCCTCTTCCAAAGAATTCCTCTTCCCCATCTTCCATTCTTCTTTTGAGATCATCTAAACCTAACAGAATCACTCTCAGGCCTACTGTCTAATTTGACTCACTCTAACACCTGTCATGGTAATGTTCTGGGAAGTTACATATTTATTCTTCCCATATGAGTGTAAACACTTTTTATTTGTTTAGTCCCTTATGATTGCCTGCTCATATTTACATTTTTATGCTTCAGATTTTCTACTCAGCTCTTTTTTTATTCATCAGGAATATTTGGAAGTCTTTTTCATTAAAGGTCCAATTATTTTCCCGCTCCTAAGATTATACTCAGTTTTGCTGGATATATTATTCTTGGTTTTAAGGAACTTTGGCTTCTGGGTTATCATATTTTAAGCTCCCTTCTCTTTTACAATGATGACTGCTAAATCCTGATTGTGGATTCTTGATAGATGAATTCCTTCTTTTTAGCTGCTTGTATAATTTTTTCTTTGTTCTCTGTATTTTGGACATTCCCGAATTTTCATTTTGAGGCTTCTTTCAAGAAGTGATCAGTGAATTTTTAAAATGTATATTCTGCCTTCTTGTGCTAAGATATTTGGGTGGTTTTCTGTTATTATGATTTCCTGAAATACAATGTCTATACATTTGTCATTGTTGTTGATGACTTTCAGATATTTCAATGATTTATAAATTACTACTCTTTAGTCTTTTTTTTCCAGGTCAGCTGTTTTACTTATGAGATATTTAATATTTTCTTCTGTTTTTCAGACTTTTTGCTTAATTTTTAATATTCCTTTATGTTTCATGGAGTCACTATCTTCCATTTAGCCAATTCTAATGTTCAAGGAATTATTTTCTTCAATAAAAATTTGCACCTTTTTTTCCAAACTTAATTCTCTTTTCATATCTTTTTCTCATAGCTCTTATTGGATTTTTAAAATACTTTTTAAGCTCTTTTTATTAATACTATCTTTACCTATTCTAGAAATTCTTGTTTCTAAGTTGAATTTTCCTTTGAGGCTTTGCAGGCAGTAGTCTGCAAGACATTTCCTTGTTCTGTATTTCTGTCTGTCACCATCATAGCTCTTTATGGTGTTTGTTTGTCTGTTTGTTTGTTTTTCCTTATTTTTTTCAGTTTACTTCTTGGCTTTGGAATTTGTTAGTGCTGGGCTCTGTGTACTTCTTAAGGGCAATGGGAGGGGATGTCTAGCCAGAGCTTCTCTTCTTTTTAAGTTTTCTGCTGCTTTCACAATTCAGTCTGAGGGCCTGCAAACTTTCAGGGCCCCCAAATTGGTGTGATCTGGGGAAAGAGGTGCTCACTGACTGCCTGGTTTGAGCTCTTCAAGTTCCTGATCCAAGTTTATGTCTGTTGGCTTGTGTGTGTTTGGGAGACTACTGCTGAGCTTAGTCAATGTTAGCACACTAGGAGGTACAGAGCAAAAGAATTATTTGTTCCTTTTTGGTCTGGGACTTCTGCTCTGGTTATGTCAGGGTAAGTTTAAATGCTGGGCTAAAGGCTGGAACTGAGTCATAGTTCTGCTCTTGGGACCAAAGTCATGCAGCTACATTTCTGGAAACTCTTCTTTGCTCAGTACACTGTTAAGACCCATAAAGGAAACCACTCTATGTAATAGCTGATAGAATTGCAAAAATGATATGTGTTCCTGCAGCCAGCATCAGTTCAAGGATCTGTACAGATCTTTTTTGCTCTGGTGCTTATCCTTCTGTTCCTAGGATTGCTCACTGACACATGAACTCATGACCAAACTGTCTGCAGACTTTTCTGTCTGTCTCCCCATGCTTCCCTGGACTGGAAAAAGTGACTCACTGTGAGTTTTATTGATTTTTCCTGATCAAAATTAATTCTGAACATATTCTAGATTACTGTGGAAAGGGGATAGGAGGAAGTTAGGTTAAGCTTCTTCTTTTTATTCCACCATCTTGACTCCCCCTAATTCTATCACAGACTAAAACAAGTAAGGCATTTTTGGTTGTTGTTTAATCAAGCTCTGTTCTACTGTAAATTACATAATAGTCACTTGGCTCTTTTACAGTGTTCTTTAAGACTCATATCTGCCACATCTTTAGACCTGAGGGTTTGCTCCCCATATTAGCAGTCTTATTTGAAACATAGTGCCCATTATGCAACAATACATTTAACATGAAGTTTCTGGGTTTTTTTTTTTCAAAAGATCAACCCACAATGACAATATTTAAGTGACCAACCATACTAAGATAGTAGCATAGGGGACAGGGAGTGGTCCTGTCACGTTTGGGGTAATTATATCATGTAATATTATATTCACAACGACACAATAAAGCAGAGTTTTTACCAGGACACATTTAACAATGAGCATTAAAACATATTTACAAATCAGTAGCAGTTCAACAGTAACAGCATCCAAACAGGGATATTGCATATAAAAAGTCTGTGATTGTGACAGAATTCTTATGAGAAAGAGAAACGGTAACAGGATCAATTTAGAATAAATTAAAATTTTAAAACAAAAATAAAAATAAGCTTTAAAATATCAACAGTAAAAATGAAAATAGAAAACAAAATTAAAGTCTGAGATATTTCTTTAAACATCAGTGAGTAAACATGAGACCATTTCCAATATGCGCATCTAAAAATGGTGAAAGAAATAACATTTCTCACAAATCAGCTTCCAAATCTGGATAAATTGGGGTGGAATGGGAAATGAAAAAATAAAAACAAGTAACTTTGATCACGCAACGTATACCTGTCTGCTGTTGCAGAAGTTTTTGTATAACGAGGCAAGCCTGAAAAAGGAAAACCATCAGGATCACTCATAGCCAGCAAGTAAGGGATGCTGAACTGCTGTTGGACTGCAGGTTTGGAAAAGGGAGGAACTTCCTCCTCCATGTAGGCATAGCTTTCTTTGTATTCTCTTCTCCTTTAGCAGGAAATTCTCCTCCTTTCAAAGTCAGCCACCAAGAATTCTTCCAGTAGGTTCAGAAATATAAGTTAATTCACTCCCAGTGGTCGAATGCTGTAATAGAGGTCATATGTGACTGGTTTCTATGAATTTTTAATGACCGATTCACATGGTCAGACCTGCAGTGTGTAGTAACATCCCCCCCTCTTTGTTAATAACCTCAAACTCCCAATCTGCTCCCACTGACTAATCTTTCATCTCCTTAGAGGGCAGATGTTCTCTCCCTTATCTTTTCCTGATTTGTAAACCGTAAATAATTTAGATTCCCTGCATTTCTATTAGCAAACAGCAGGTCGGTAAGAGCATCAGGTACAGAACAAAAGCCAGCACATGCATCAGCCTGGAAGAGGGGAAAAGTCTTTGCAAAAACTTAGAGAAGATCTTGGCCCGAACCTGCTTCCTCCGGCCAGCCTTCCCCATCTTGGAAAGCAGCCTGGGGGCTGGGACTCTGCGGTATCACAACACAGGGTCAGTCTAGATTTCCTGATAAACTTTCTCATAGTAGTCAAGGGTAGGGGTACCTGAGGCCTTGAGGCCACATGTGGCCCTCTAGGTCTTTAAGCGCTTCCCTCTGACTGAATCCAAACTTCACAGGACAAATCTCCTAAATTAAAGGATTTGTTCTGTAAAACTTGAACTCGGTTAAAAGTCTACACCCAAGGACCTAAAAGGCCATATGTGGCTTCCAGGCTGCAGGTTCTCCACACTGATTTCTGCATGCTCCTGTCTCATGTTGCCTGTGAAATTCCTTATGCCTACTGGTTCAGCTCTCAAGTCTTTTCTTTCTACTTGGGAACTAAAGTTTCCCTCCTCCCAGGCTCTTTCCTTCTGCAAAGGAAAGCTATTCTAGCATACTACAAAATCTTGATTCAAAATCACTCAGTATAACAGATCTCAATAAATAAGGCCAAACTCTGTCTCTCTGTTTCTCTCTCTTTTCCTAGCTCTTTCTCTAGACGTCCATATATGTGTCAAGGTGTACAATGATCTCACAAAAATTAAAACTGCAAATAACAGAAAGTACAATGTAAAGTCACTAGGGGAACAGGCTACCATGTTATCAATGATGATATACATACAAAAAGTAGAATGAAAGATATTCTTGAGGGCACACAAGACAAGAAATTGAAATAGGATTGCAAGAATGAAAGGCAATTGCCAACTTTACAGCTACATTGGTAGACTTTTCCACAATCAAAGTGCTGGGAGGGATGCTTCCTTTCCATGGGAGAAGAGTATCCCTAAAATAGCTTTAAACAGAAAGTCCCATGTGGTAGTTGTGTTACATTGGTTGAGAAGTCACTCAATTCAATTAAGATCTTTCCTCCTTCCCTTCCCTTCCCCTCACCCCAAGAAGAACCAAAGGAAAGATGCCTATTTATAAGACATATGTCATGAGAAGCTAGGTGGGGCCCAGTGGATTGAGGTCTGGACCTGGAGTTAGGAAGACCCGAGTTCAAATCCTACCTCAGACACTTTAAGACCTTGGGAAAGTCAGCTTCTGCCTGCCTCAGTTTCCTCATCTGTAAAATGTGGATAATAATAGCACTTACTTTTCAAGGCTGTTACGAAGATAGGATGAGATAATATTTGTGAAACACTCTGCAAACCTTAAATCACTATATAAATGATAGTTAGTAACTTCATCATCATTATTATTCATGGAGGATTTGTGCCAAAACAGAGTTATAAAAGATGCAAAGGTATGAAGGAGTATGTGGTCTGTATTAGTGGAGTCAGTAGCTCCCCGAAATGAAGTAATGAATTACTCAAAGCATAAAAAGATAATGATAATAATTCACATGTATATAGTGCTTCAGGATTTAACGTATAGCTTACAAATAAGTGTGATAAGAAGGAACACAAGTGTCATTATTCCCATTTAGGAAGAAGAAACAGATAAATGTGATTTAACAATGACAGTATTATAAATACTGGAAGCGTGCATTTGTAATTTAACCCAGATCTCTTCCCTCTAAGTTCAGGAGTCTTTCTGCCACACAAGACATTCATGGAGCTGACAACACAGTCACATTATTAGAATACATATCCTTGGAGGTTTGACATGTTAACTAAGGCTGCAATAATTTTTTTTAAAAATCCACCTAAAGTAAATGTTTATCTCATGTGGTTACCTAAGAATATGACTTCTCCATTTACCATGTCCCCTTCATTGACCAAAGGTAGATGAGCAGCCCTGAAAAAGGCTTGGCAAACCCTCACACCAGACAAGCTAATCCCTGAACATTCCATCCACCCCATACACCTTTCGTGTCCACCTGTCCCACAACTCACACCTGTAACTCCAAGAAGCTGTAGCTTGTGCTGTGGCCATACTCTGGTAAAACTGCCTTGGCAGAAGGGCTAACCTAGGTCAAGGGTAACCCTCAGGCCTGTAATGGCAAGCAAATGAATACTTAGGACCTTGTTTCAATGATTTAATCATTTAGTACCTTGTTTTGGTTCAAGTGTCTTTGAGCCTTGGCCTAATTATATCAAATCTTTGTTAAGAAATAGAACCTGTGAATCCCACAGTGGGAGGGACTTGCCAAAGACAGGAATATGAAGGATGTAAGAAATGGGCAGAACAGGGAGGAGCTAATGACAGATAAAAAATCTCGAGCATTGCTGGGGCAGAGCAGAACTGAGTAGGGAACACTTGTGGTGGCTGGCACTTTGTCTGTTTTTGTTGATTTGTGTTTATATTACTTTGTACAGAAGCCCTGGGATCTTACTGGAAGCCCCAAATGAGAACTTTCTTGTTGTCTGTTTACAGAAGTCCTGAGGAGGGTTTCAGAGGTCCTGGGACCATGCTGATGATTTGTGTTGACTTCTCAGGCCTTGTTTGTGGGTCTGTGTTGATTTCACAGGCAGATGGTGAATTGATGATGGTGCTACCAATGTGTGTCAATGCTGTTTTGGCTCTCTTAAGCTTTGTCTTCTCAGGAACAGAAACTGTGAAGGAATTGAGGTAGACTGGACACTGTGAGCTTCAATATGGAACAGGAGCTAGGTGAGGAACTGAGAGCTGCCTACTTGTGAATCCAGGTGACAGTTGCGTGATTCAGGCAAGAACTGGACCCATGGAAGAGGAACCATGGAATCTGGGAGCCAGCCTCAAGCTAAGATGAAAAGACTTCTATTTGAGTGCTTGGTGCTGACAGAGAAGATCATAATTTACTGTGGCCTAGGGGAAGGAGAACTTTATACTTTGTACCTTGTACCCCTTAAGGATGATTAAGTTGGATGATTGGAAACTAATCTTCCATCAAGAAGAAAGAAGTCTTTTTGACTTCGAGATTAAGACAATGTGACCTAGGGGTGGAAAAATTTGACCTTTTGTATTTTGTGTCCCTTAAGGATGATTGCTCCTTAAGGATGAGTTAAGAACCCTAGTGAATGATATCTTTTGTTTCAAACTAAGTGGTCACTTTAGTGATAAGTTAGGGATGCTGTACTTTGGTTTCTGTGAATGTTTTATCTTAGTTTACTGCTGAATAAATAGAGAGTTCACTATACTATATGATTGGAATCTTAAAGCTATTCACAGCAGCAGTCCTCTGGAGAGCTGCTCATGCTTGGCTATAAATCATTGCTGAATTAGGGGGATGTCTACCCCAAGTATGTAAAGATTTCCCCTTGCAGAATGGTTGGATGAGAAATATTTGTTCCAACAACAATGAAGGTGGACAAAGCAGGCTCTGTGGAGCACTTAAGAAGTTGTTCAGACATCAGAGACCAAGGTCATCCACTGCATCCTGGGGCCACAGCCAATCATTCTGACTTTTGTCCTGCCACTGCACTTTGATGATTCAGAAAGAGAAAAGAAGGCTGAAGACTTTGTGCAACTCTGCTTCCCTTAATCCTATTCAAGAGCAAATGAAGACATCACGCAGAGATGTCATCCCTTCCAAAAATGAAAGACAAACCCACCACCCTTTATTCATATGGCGTTGGAACACAGAAGTGCTTTTTGATGCAGGTCAATTCAGTCTAATCCAAGAAGCGTTGTTAAGTTCCTGCTATGTGCCAGACTTTGCGTTAGTTCTGGGGATGGAAAATAAAAATAAAATTGTCTTGCCCTCAAGGAGCAGATGTTCTCCTGGAGCTTACTACATCTACTAGGGGAAGTCAAGGTGAAGACTTCCTCCACTGACAACTACTTTCCTTTCCTCTACAACAACTATGCAAATCTCTAACAGTGCTAGAATTTGTTACCCATTGAGAAATGACCCCAGAACCCTTTCCATTGGAAGGCATTACATAAAGCTAAACAACACCTATTGAGTTGTTAATATCTGTCGTTACCATTCTTTTTACAAACTGCTCTCAAACAATACTCTTTGGAATGATAATGTATGTAGGCATGTTTGTTTCTAGGTAACAAATCTGTGAGATGATGAATTTAATATGAGTTATTCATTTTATTCAATTCAATTCATGTTCACTGTGCCAGGAGAAGGGTAATTTGACTATTTTGTAGCACTTAGTCATGCAAATGGCAGGTTCCGTATTTTGTTTAATGAGTAAAAATTACCCGGTTAGCTTCATATTTGCAGAATCCTGCCCTCGAGGAAACTGGCCATTTTCAATTAGACCTTTTAGTCTTCGTTATTGTTATTGTAGTACTACTTCTGGGCTACTTCTCTAGCTTGTACTCATATTCAAAAGTTGATTCCTGTAACAGCAAGCACCCTAGCATACCTAGGGCAGCTACTAGCACAGGTTCTTAGATCTGCTTTTCTAAAGGAAAGCAACTCAAAATGGGTTAACAATCTTACTTTAATCAAACATATCATTTACCCAGTTCAGGGGGAAAAG
>JAQQSV010022900.1:0-10483 GCA_028646515.1 Pseudochirops corinnae
GCAGTCCTCAGCAGGAGTCCTTAGCAGAGATTCTGGCCCGCTCAAAGCAAAAGGAGTTCGCAGCTGCAGCCACTGCCTCTGACGCCGCTTCCAGTCCGCACCGCACTGAGATTAGCTTGGCTCCGGCGTTCTCTTGCTCCACCTCTTCCTGCTACATCAGCAAGCTCAAGGGGCGTGGAAGATCTTCAAATCCTAGTATCGTTACATTTTGTCATTTGATTTAATCTGTTTTTTAAGATGTTAATTTCTTCAGTCAGATTGCTGACTCTCTTTTCATGATTTTCTTGCAACATTCTTATTTCTCTTCCCAATTTTTCTTCCACTTGTCTCAGTTGGTTTTCAAAATCCTTCTTCAGCTGATCTCTAGCTTTAAGGCAATATTCATGATTTGTTGGAAGCTTTTTGTGGGGGAGCTCTGGCTGTGCTCTCTCTGCCTTGATCCTTCTTTTCCTCAAAGAAGGAATCTAGGGTTTGGTTGCTGTTTTTACTTTGCTTCTTATGCTTATTCTTTTTCATGGTTGGTCAGTCCATGATTTTTCTTTTTTTTTTTTAATCTCTTTGGAGCTCTGCTTCCAGAAGGGAAAGCTCTGTCCCAAATCGCTGGGATTTTCCCAGCTGCCAGAGCTCTTAGGAGGCTGCTGGGTCCCTCCCCCACTCCAGCTCACTGAAAAAGAAAAAGAAAAACACAGGACTGAAGCCCAAGTCTGCGATCCAGATCCAGGTCACTCAATGTGAGAGCACTTGGCCTCTGAACAATAGCTTGGTCCCCCTGCAGTCTGCAGGCCGAGAACTCTGAAGCGGCAGTGTGAAGGCAGGTGCAAGACCTCCAGTTCTGTAGCCTCGTTTCTCTGGAGGCATTTTGGCTGGACTGCTTTTCTCTCCCAATTTCGCAAGCTCGACTGACCTAATTCTGGATATTGTTGCAGCTGCCACCAACTGCTCACCTGAAGCTCCATCTGGGGCTCAGTTCCTCTCGTCCAGCCACCTTCTGGCTCCTCTTGTCCAGCTGCCTCTAGGGCAGGGCTTTGGTTTCAGAATAGGCTGATTTTGCTTCGCAGAGCTGATATGGTTCTTCGTAGCCAAGCTGACTTTAGTGGAAAGTATATTTGTGTGTGTTTTGAAGTTGTAGAATTCGTTTAGAGTCCTATTTTATGGGTATTTTGGGGAGGCTATGTGAGAGCTGCGATATGTTGCTGCTCTTATGCCACCATCTTGGCTCTGCCCCCTGATCCATTAATTTTTAATAAAGAATAAAGCATAAAAATGCTCACTATCAGAAAAAAAATAAATCTAGGGAAACTTGAAAGCATTCTGGCAGAAATGAAACTTATATCAACACTATAAAAGATAGTCTGCAATTAAGTGTAAATGGACACCTGATTTTAGTATAAAAGATAAAACTATCAAAAATGAAAAGAAAAAGACATCATATTCTCTTAGCTATGTTGATTAGTTGCATTCTTTTTATTTATTTATTCTAATTTTCAACATTCATTTCCACAAGATTTTGAGTTCCAAACTTTCTCCCCATTTCTTCCTTCTCCCTACCCTGAGATGGCATGAATTCTGGGTACCCCTCCCCCTAGTCTGCCCTCCCTTCTATCGCCCCTCCCCTTTCTTATCACCTTCCCCCTTACTTTCTTGTAGGGCAAGATAGATTTCCATACCCCATTGCCAGTAAATCTTATTTCTCAGTTGCATATAAAAGACATTTTTTAACATTTGTTTTTAAACTTTTGAGTTCCAAATTCTCTCCCTTCTTCCCTCCCTACCCATCCTAATTGAGAAGACAAGCAATCCAATACAGGTTATAGATATGTAGTTATGCAGAACACTTTCTTAATGCTCATGTTGGGAAAGACTAACTATATGTCATTCAATTCTCTCTTACCCCTCCCCACTTATTCTATTTTCTCCTTTGCCCCTGTACCTTTTCACAAGCATTGACTCCTGACTACCCCCTCCACCAATCTACCCTCTCTTCTATGATCACCCCCATCAAATCCCCTTCTTCCTTACTTTCCTAGAGGGTAAGATACCCAATTTAATGTGTATGTTATTCCCTCCTTAAGCCAAATTCCATGAGAATAAGGTTTACTCATTCCCTCTCATCTCTACCCTCTTCCCCTTCATTGTGAAACCTTTTTCTTGCCTCTTTTATGTGAGATAATTTAACATTTTTTATCTCTCCCTTCCTCCTTCTCCCAGTATATTCCTCTCACCACTTAATTTTGTTTTTTTAGGAATCATGTCTTCATATTGAACTCACCCTGTGTTATCTATATTCCTATCTATCTATCTATCTATCTATCTACCTATCTATTTCCTCCAACAATCATAATACTGAGAAAGGTCTCATGATTTACAAAAATCATCTTTTCATGTAGGAATACAAACAGTTCATCTTTAATAAGTCCCTTATGGTTTCTCTTTCCTGTTTACCTTTTCATATTTTGCTTGATTCTTGCATTTGAAAGTCAAATTTTCTATTCAGCTCTGTTTTTGTTGATGAAGAATGCTTGAAAGTCCCTTTTTTCATTGAATGTCCATTCCCCTCCCCCCCACCACCCCAAAGTATTATACTCAGTGTTGCTGGGTAGGTGATTTTTGTTTTTAATTCTAGCTCCCCTGATTTCCAGAATACCATATTCATGTCCTTCAATGTCTTAATGTAGAAGCTGCTAGATCTTGTGTTATCTTGATTTTATTTTCACTATATTCTAATTTTTTTTCTTTCTGGCTGCTTGCAATATTTTCTCCTTCACCTGGGAACTCTGGAATTTGATTACAATATTTCTAGAAGTTTTCCTTTTGGGATTTCCTTTAAGAGGTGATTGGTGGATTCTTTCAATTTCTATTTTCTCATCTGGTTCTAGAATATCAGGGCAACTTTCCTTAATAATTTCTTGAAAAATGATGTATAGGCTCTTTTTTTTTTTTTATCATGACCTTCAGGAAGTCCAATAAATTTTAATTTATCTCTCCTGGATCTGTTTTCTAGTTCAATTGTTTTTCCAATGAGATATTTCACACTGTTCTCTATTTTTCATTCTTTTGATTCTGTTTCATGATTTCTTGATTTCTCATAAAGTCCTTAGGTTACATTTGCTTCATTCTAATTTTCAAGGAATTATTTTCTTCAATATGCTTTTGGACCTCCTTTTTCATTTGACCAATTCTGCTTTTTAAGTCATTCTTCCCCTCATTGACTTTTTGGATCTCTTTTGTCATTTGGGTTAGTCTATTTTTTAAAGCTGTTATTTTCTTCAGTATTTTTTTTGGGGGTGGGGTTCTCATTTAGCAAGCTGTTGACTTGTTTTTCATGATTTTCTTGAATCACTCTCATTTCTCTTCCTCATTTTTCCTCTGTTTCTCTTACTTGATTTTCAAAATTCTTTTTTGAGCTCTTCCATGGCTTGTGATCAATTCATATTTTTCTTGGAGGCTTTTGATTCAGGGACTTTGACTTTGTTGTGTTCTGATTGTATGTTTTGATCTTTGTCACCAAAGTAAGATTCTCTAGTGCGATTTTTAGGCTGTTTGCTCATCTTCTCGGCCAAATACCTGACTTTCTTTCTCTTTGTCAAAGTAAGACTGTTGGGCCCCACCCCCATTGCTCTTTCCTGCTGCCCTCTGGGTCGTCTGTTGCATTCCAAAGCCTAGGAGCCAGAGCCCTGATAAGGCTGCCTGCCTTACCTTAATGTGGATTAACAGCATTGAGCATGTATCATCCAATGGGATAGCCCACCCTTTCTTCTTGCCCCTGTTGTTGAAGCACGTGACTTATTCTGCCCAGGTGGGAGATAAAGGGGAGTGAGAGGAGGAAGTGCAGAGGAGTAAGAGGTAAGTAAGAAGAGTAAGAGGAGGTAAGAGGAAAGAGAAGATGTAACAATAAAGTTGCATTTCTAAACCCATCTGTGAGTGCTGGGCCATTCTGTTCAAGAAGAATAAAAAAGCCAGAGATGTCTGATGACCCTGGGGAGGGTAAGTGAGGAAGGTGGTCCAGCAGGGAACCTGAGGTGAGAGGGTCCTAACATAAGACTCTGCTTCCAGTGGGAGTGGGGGTGAAAGTGTATACTATCCCAAGCTTGGGAATTTTGAGTCAGTTACTTGATTCTCCACTGTGGACCCACAGCTCCAGAAGCAGCTGCTGCCATTTCCACCATTGCCACTGCTTCTGCCACCTGCCACAACCTTCACTGCCCCAGGGCTGGGGAGAGACCACACTCCCAGGTTGCAGGTCTCACAGAGTTTTCCCACTAACCTTCCATGCTGTCCTCAGCGTGTGTTAAGAAGTCTGGACACCAACATAGCTGTCAGTGTTTCAATCCCCCGAGACCTGCTCCAGACCTCTCTGTGCCAAAGCAACCCACACTGCACTCCTCTTCTCTCCCAATCTGGTGTGATATACCCTTCCTGTTGTCCTTCCAGGCTGTTTTTGGGCTAGATATGCATTTCACTCTGTCATTCTGTGGGATCTGCAATTCTGGAATTTGTTTAAGTTATTTTTACAGGTATTTGGAGGGTTTGGGGGGACATCTCAAATAAGTACCTGCTTTTACTACACCACCTTGATTCTGCCTATGAGATACATTCTTAAACAAATAATTGAGACAATGATCAAAGAAATAACTTTGGATACACAAAACTGAAAAACTCAAAAAATGTTGATGAAGTTGATTGAAAGAATTTGAATGGGAAAAAATCTTTATATCAAATTGGTTCTGTTACATAGGGTCATCTAAGGCATATGAATAATTGATATATATGCTTGCTTTTGTGCACACACATATCTAGTATTCCAATATATTTATTGCATCACTTTTTGTGACAACAAAAAATTGAAGCAAAATAGATAAGTGCCTGTCATTTTGAAAATTGCTAAGCAAATTGTGTACATGTATGTAATTGAATTTTCCTATGTTGTAAGAAATAACAAATGTGATGAATACAGAGAAAGAAATAAAAATCTACATGAACTGATTAAGGCTGAAGTAAGCAGAGCTAAGATAACAATAAGCACAATGAATACAACAATATAAATTGAAGGTACAACCACAAATTGGACACATCAAAACTGTATGCTGTGGAATTATAAAGAAGAGTGATCAAAAGTAGGGATATGAGAAGATATTCCCACCTCAACTCTTGGCAGACATAAGAAATTCATAATTGTTCTACATTGAACATACATTTTTAGACTTTTTCCAATGTATTGATCAATTATCCTGATTGTTCCTCTTATGTTTTGTTTATACACACACACATATGTATGTATGTATGTATGTATGTATGTATTTATGTATGTACGTATGTATTGGTATGGAATGGCCCTCTGGGAGAGGAGGAAGAAGATGGGTATTTTTGGGAATAAGGCAAGTAATCTATAAAATGAATTTAACACAAAAAAAACATTGACAAGATTATATTTAAATAAAAAAAATTCCCCTATACTTATTTTTTAAAAAAGGATGACTCAAGGACCACTTTCGTCATTAAGTTTTACCCCTAGCACCATGTATTCCAATAATTTTTAAATTCTCTTTCCTGGATCTATTTTGCACATCAGTTGTTTTTCCAGTGAGATATTTCACATTGTCTTCTATGTTTTCATTCTCTTGGTGTTGTTTTATAATTTCTTGATTTCTTATAAATCACTGGTTGCCATTTGTTCCATTCTAATTTTTAAAGAATTATTTTCTTTAGTAAGTTTTTGGACCTCCTTTTTCATTTAGCTACTTCTGCTTTTAAAGGTATTATTCTCCTCACTTTTTGAATCTCTTTCAACATTTGGCTAGTATGGCTTTTTGGACCTCTTTTGCCATATAGTTTAGTCTATTTTTTTAAGGTGTCATTCAGTATTTTTGCAGTCTCCTTTAGCAAGGTGTTCACTGCTTTTTAATGATTTTCTTGGATCATTCTCATTTCTCTTCCCAATTTTTCTTCTGCTTCTCTTACTTGATTTTCAAAATGCTTTTTGAATTCCCCAAGGCCTGAGACCAATTCAACTTTTTTGTTGGAGGCATTGGATGTAGGAGTTCAGGCTTTGCTATCTTCTTCTGAGTGTGTGTTTTGATCTTTTGTGTCATCAAAGTAAGATTCTATAGTTTGATTTTTTCCTCACTGCTTGCTCATTTTCCCAGACACTTACTTGACTTTTCAGCTGTTTGTTAAGTGTTAAAACTGCTTCCAATGTGGAGGGTGTACTGGCCCAAGCTTCTTGGGTTTTATGTAGCTGTTTTCAGAGATATTTCTAGGGACCAGTAAATTTTCAGTTCTTTCAAGGTGGCATGATGAAAGGAGACGTATTTACTCCTCTTCTGCTCTGTGCTCTGGTCTGTGAGTGACAGTAAGCACTCTCTTCTGCCTTGGAACCATGAAGAAGATCACTCTCCACCACCACCACTACAAGCTTAGTCACATCAGCTCTTCTCCCCCCAGGAAAGCCACCCAGGACTGCAACCCAAATATTAGCATGGGCAAAGCAAGATAATCCTGCCTCACTGTCATCAAAGAGATCCCTACAATGCCCCTCTTATCATCCACTTGATACCTCCACTGCTTGTGTGCTGAGTGCTCCAGAAGGAACTACTACCTCTATCACTGCCCTGGCCTTGCTGCTCTCTCACCTAGGTCCAACAGACCTTTTATACTGACCTTCTAAATTGTCTTTGGTGTTTGTGCATTGAGAAGCCTGGAAACCACCACAGCTGCCATTGATTCTGTCCCTTGAGGTCTGCTCTGGTCCCATCTGTGACAGTGTGGCCCATACTGAACTATGCTCCTCTCAGACTGGTGCAACAGTCATTTCCTGCTGACCTTCCAGGATACGTTGGGCTGGAAATGTGTTTCACTCTGTCATTTTGTATGTTCTTTTGCTCTACAATTTTAGAGTCATTTTTTATAGTGTTTGGAGGGGTTGATTGGGGAGATCCCAAGTAAGTCTTTGCTTTTACTTCACCATCTTGTTTCTGCCTGCCCCCCATCTTCATGAAGGTAATGCTATTCATAAAGTACTTTTTATAAATTCTGAATATATTATTTACACTCTCAAAAAGAAAAATCTTGTCTCTTCCATGAAAATATAAGCTCTTTGAGGGTCAAAGCAGAAAAGAAAAATAATTTTACAGCTGGAAGAGACTTTAAGAGCTGCCCTAACCAAAAGTTTTCTATAGCTAATCATTAGTAGAGTTTTATTTGAAACATTGGTATCCTAGTCCAGTTATTCTCTGTATCTCTTTGTCTTGTCTGTTTTTCCATCTCTCTCTCTCTGTCTCTATCTTTCTCTCTCTTTCTCTCCTTTCAACTTAAATTCCAATAGAAGGAGCTTAGAGCCCCCTAATATGAATAATGTATGAGAAGAAGCATTAATGTTCTCTGAACGTTGTAATATATTTCCATTTTTTGGTGGGGATGATGAGTCTGGAATGGTGAATTGTCATAATTCAAACAATATGAGAATGATTCAGGTGAAGATTTGCAATGCATTGCCTGATACATTGCACATTAAAATTCTTATCTGTGGACACATAGTATGTATCAAATCATAGGATCATATGATCATAATGGATTTGGAGTTGAAAAAAAGTGTTGAGAGGTCCTCAAGTCCAGTCTCCTTATTTTATAAGTAAATAACCTGAGGCCATGACAGGTTAAGTGACTTACAAGTGGTCATGAAGATAACATGCACTCAAGGTAAGACTTGACTCTAGGTTTTCCAGATCCCCGAACTAGTCCACAATTCATGTTTCCATTCTGCCTTTCATGGAATGATTGTTTCTATTATTGTTAATGATTAACTACTTTTTAAATTTGTTCTTCATTGATGATTTCATTGGTAGAAGGAACTCCTCTCAATTCCGATTCCTTATTGATTTGTGGAAGAGTTAATTCACTCAAAATTCAGACTAGCCGAAGTACTGTGGTATGGTGGAAGAGCTGTCATTAATTCAATATTTTATCTTGATTTTTAAAAATATTAAAGTTTGAATGAAACCAATAATAAGTTCAGAAATGCTGTCCATGAGCTTAACTCTATATATTTTGGCCAATTGCTGCTTTCAAAGCTTTCCAGGTCACATTGAAGATGAGACTACACTGATAATACCATCAGATGTGAAATTTTTGTCATTGACGGTTTAGGATTGCTTAATTTGGCAATGTTTCTCTGGTTTCACTGAAGGTATCTGGAGTTTATGAACTGAAAGGTCTTTATTTGGGGACCTAATTGATTTATTTTAATTCAGTACATAGTCTCTAGTTGTGGCCTCAATTAATTTAGGAGAGAGTTTTGGACAAGTGACTGCTATATTCTGTTTTACAGTCCTAATTCTTATTTTCCACCTATTGTTGAGCACAGAGATGGCACAGTCAATACAGTGTAATGTGTTATTATATACTATATTTTAAATGCATTGACTCACATATAGGTCTCATTATTTCTCCTAATTTCTTACAAGGATGGTGGTGTCTTCAACAAAAATAGAGTGCTTCAGTAAAAAACAAAAATAAAAACAAAAAACAAAAAACAAAAACCCAAACTTTTGGAGGTAGAAGTGGATCATGATAAGTAAGTTCTGGTAGAAAGACTTTTTGTGGAAGAAGCCAGAGAACTCTAGAAAACTTGATCAGGAGATGTTTATGAAGATTCTCTAGCCCAACTCCAGGAAAGCAAATAATTTTAAGCATAGGATCATAGACCTCAAGCTAAAAAAGAACTCAGGGGCCCTTCAAATTTAAGAGCTGCTTTTCTTCTGTTCAAATTCTTCATTTTTACTAATTAGGAAACTGGAACTCAGATAGGTAAATTGATCTGGTCATCATAAAGATAAGGAAACAAAAGTCTTTATAAAGGGAAATGATTTGCACAAGATTAAGTACCCAATTAATCTTGGGACTGAGAAATCAATATATGTTTTTCCTTAATAAAAGCACACATAATTAATATTGTCTATTTTGAGTTATCAGAATCACTAGGTAAAAATTAGTGTTAGAGGGGAAAAAAAAACACAGGTAGCAAACTGCAAAAATCAAAGACTCAAGGAGTCCATTTTCTGCTTTCTCTGTCAATTTCCCCCAAACAAAACAAAATCCTCAGTTTAACATTTTATAAAGAAATACACACACTACAACAATACCTACCTGGGTACATGGGAAAAGCAGTGATATACAAGTCCAGTTGCAAAGCTCTACAGTTTCTCATTTTGGTTCTGTGGTAAAGGTCTGAAAAACAGATGGAATGATATTCTAAATGTCAGGTGATGCAGGCAAGTCTGTAAAAACATGACGTTTTTTACCAAACTGGGGTTAAGGGTGATTGTAGGCTCAATGAGGTTATAGGTGAAGATAAAAGGCTATTCTCCCACCCTTAGAAACACATATTTCATAAAAGTAGTAAATCTTTAGCTTTAAAATCAAAACAATTCATTCTATTGATAATGATCTATCATAGTGCTTTATTACTGAACACAAAGCTTTTTGGCTTGGTAAGTGCTAAATTAGTAGCTTCATTACAGAATGATATTGGCATACAATTTATCTTCAGTCAGAGCGGCATGCTTTCTGAGACAGGGAAGACCATTATTTTTTGTATGTGCTTAACAGCATAAAGATTTCAGCCTGGATGATGTCATTTTGTTTGGGGGCCTCATGCTGAGGAATTGTGGGTGCTGGAATTGTTTTGACCTCAGTTTGAATGAGAGCTAGCTAATATCTAATTCTCTTCAGTTCAGTGACTCACCTAAAGCATAGGTGATTATACACTCAAATTATCTCTTAGTCACTTCAATGTTCAAAGCCCTGTTGCTCCCAGATGTTTCAGAATTTGGCATGCTAAACACTAAACCAAACCAAATCAAACCAAACCAAAACAACAGCAACAGCAATAACAAACCAATCAACCAACTAACAAATTCAACCTTTAGGGATGACAAAAACAAGAGATTGAGAGACTACCAACGCATATCACTAGAAATTCAAATACCAAAAAAAGGAGTTTGGTATATGAAATAGAAAAAAGAAAGGGACTCAATAAAGATCCCCAATCATATCATTTTACAGAGGAGAAAAATCACTTCCAGAGAAGATCTTAGCTGACTAGTGAAAAGATACATAAAGGAGAAAATATATACAAAATAGGGGATATGAGAGTGTTTTGATAAAGCTGAAAGTGTTCAAATGTCAATTTGGAATATTAAGACATTGATGTGTCATTCTGATTTTCTTTATCTTAAAAATTATGTTTAAACTGATATTTATATTTCTGCCCTACTCCTACAAACCAAAGGAAAGGAAAGAATAGAGAAAAATAAAAATTTCTTTTTAAGAATGATTTCTATGGGGGGGGCAGAGCCAAGATGGCGGCATAGCAGCAGCAATATATCGCAGCTCTCACATAGCCACCCCCAAATACCCATGGAATAGGACTCTGGACCAACCTAGAACTTCAAAAACGCACACAGATACTTCCCACTAAAGTCAGCTC
>JAQQSV010022901.1:0-10483 GCA_028646515.1 Pseudochirops corinnae
GGATATCAGAATTTAGTCTGACTCCATTTCACAGGTGAAGAAAGTGTGCCCAGAATGTTGAGCCCAGAACACCAAAATAACTTGGTATATGTCAGGAGCTAGAACCCAACTCTCCTGACTCCCAAGTTAGTGCTGTCTGCATTACACCAAAAATGCATTGGTAGGGGCGGTTCGGTAGCACAGTGAATAGAGCACCGGCCCTGGAGTCAGAAGGACCTCAGTTCAAATCCTGCCTCAGACACTTAACATTTACTAGCCATGTGACCTTGGACAAGTCACTTAACCCCAATTGCCCTCCAAAAAAACAAAAAAAAATGCTATAAAGCAGATAGAACTATAAACTATAAAGCAGATAGAACCTTCTCCCCATAGAGAAGAAACCACATAGCAACTTCAGTCCAGCAGATGTCAGCAGAGAGTAAACTAAAACCGGCAGATGGTAGCAGAGCGTATTCACAGCAACTGGTGAGAGGCCTACAGGGAGCAGTATATCAGGGATGCCCAACAGAGAATCAGCAGAAATAATAGAAAAGCAGAGAACCCCAGATCAGGAAATAATTTGTCAAACCTGACAACATGACCAAGGAATAACAGTAGCTCTGCAGTATCAGAGGTAGATATTACACTGGACATGTCTGTGTCTTGGCCACACACTTTACATATGCCTACCCTTCCTTGTGAGAATTCTATCAAACCTTTATAAAATAATAAATAAATACCTTTACATCACAAGTTATTGTGTGGTTTCTCCATTTACGTATGTCCTTTATCGGGTATACTCTCCTCCACTTATTAGTATGGTAACCTTGGAAGAGTTTACCTTACCCTTGAATATTATTGGGGAAAATTTCTTACAACTTTTACTACTATTCCGTTTGATTAAATTCATTTTAGTTTTAATCAATATGTCCTCATTTGTACTAGTAAATTTATGTATACGCTTTGGGCCTTATGAGTTAGGATTTGGGGAAAACTCTTAAGCACAGAGTGCCTAAAAGTTGGGGTCATTTTTTTTCTGAGAGCTCATGTCTGAAAGAAAAAAGAAGGCAGGGAAATTTTAAAGTTTTGTTGTCCATTTAAAACTAAGCAATCATCACTTAATTAATGAAAACATCTTTTACCTTTATGAATTAAAAATGGAAAATTTTATGTGGCTCCCCTTCATCTGAAGGTAGAATCCCCACAGATCATCACTCTCCCTTGGGTATGATCTGAAGGTCGTATGTGAAGAGAAGCCATGCCCTTCTTTATGTATTCCTGATGTCCTAAAGATGAGAAATTATTTTTGTGGATATGTGCTTAGATATGACAAATGTTTATATAATCTAAGAGTCTAAGAGTTGAAAGACTAAAGTCAATAAAACTGAGAGCACAAAATAGAGGATTACCTTCAAGATTATAAAATACTCATATTAACAGAACACCAAACAGAGATATTAAACAATCCTATCTCATAAAAGAAATTAGAACCAGCTGTAAAGGAATTTCTAAAACAAAACAAAAACAAAATCCTGGTCCCAATGGATTCACAGGAGAATTCTATCAAACTTTTATCAAACAACAAATACCTTTACAACACAAATTATTCTCAAAAATTAAGAAAGAAAGCATCCTCTCAAATTTCTCTCATGAGACAAATATAGTACTAAAACCTTAACAGGGAAAAAGCTAAAGCAAAAAAAGGGGAACTATGGACCAATGTCATTAATGAATATTGATTAAGTAATGTTAATAAAAATCCTGGCTAAAATAGAGCAATTTATCCCCTCAACCCCCAATCATTGATTATGACCCAATTCAATTTCTAACAGGGATATAAGAGTCTTTCAATGTTAGGACAATAACGGATATAATTAATCACATTAAAAGCAAAAATATCCCAAATTGCAAAATTCTTAATATACACAGAAATAATCTTTGACACAATATAATGCTCATTTATGCTAAAAATCTTCAAAAGGCAAATCATTTTAAAAAGTAAATATCCTTGGAAACATTAATACCATATGTCTAAACCTAAAAGAATCATAAAGTATGTGTCTGAATTGCTAAATATATGTGTTCATGTAGAATATCCATGCACATACAGACCTACATGAACATGCATTGCATGTGTATGTTATAAGATACATATGCTTGTACATATGTGTGTGTGTGTAGGTACATATATTTGGGAGAGAGAGCTGGAGAAATAGGGAGGAAGAAAGGAAAGAAGGAAGGAAGGAAGGAAGGAAGGAAGGAAGGAAGGAAAGAAAGAAGGAAGGAAGGAAAGAAGGAAGGAAGGAAAGAAAGAAAGGAAGGAAGGAAAGAAGGGAAGGAGAGAGGGAGGGAGGATGGAGGGAGGGAAGGAAGGAAGGAAGGAAGAAAAGAAGGAAAGAAGGAAGGAAGAATTTATTAAGCACTTTTATTTATTTGTTATTTATTAATCACTATATTTATGCAAATACAAAAAATGATACAGTCTCTTTGCTAGAAAAGCTAATGTTCTCATGGAGAAAGACAATACATATGGGGAAGCTAGAGAGTTGGAAGGTGAAGGGTGGAGGCAACAAAGAGTACCACCCATGCAGAAGCATAGCTATTTGATGGCCAGGAAGTAGAATGGTGGCCTGATTCCAGTCATTATCTATTGAATGTTCATCTATCAGAGCTCAGGATCCCATGAGTTAGGAATCCAAATTTTGGTGGAAAAAATAAGCGTCCTTAAGACATGTCCTAAGTTGGACAAAGCTGGATTCTGTTCACTCTATATTCCTATAATTGTCCAGTTTTACATAGTTTATGTTCTTATAAATTCTCACACCTGCAAAAAGTTGGACATTTATATATTGCTTTAAAATTTGCAAAGCACCTTTCATATGTCACATGGTTAACTCTGGACACACTCTCTAAAGCCCTATTACATTTCCTCCTACCCCCTGCCCATTAAGGGTTTAGGATTTCTCTTTTTTTCTGCCAATAGCTCTAGCCTTTATTGCTTCATCCCCACCTTTTAGGGACGTAGTGACTAGATTCTCAGTTCTAGTTAGCTACTTCATATTAGATAGCCTTTACAAAAGGAATGTTTACTTCAAAGGTGTAGACAGAACAAACGAGCATTTTTCCAAGTCCTCAAAAGCATGATTCCTACTCCACCCCCCTTTACCATTTTGGGGAGGAGCAGAGTTCAGAGAGGTGTTAGACTAACAATTTAGCTTGATTCCAACATAGTCCTAATCCTATCAAATTTACATCGAAAGCAGGCATCAAAACTTCTGTTGGGCTGGTATCCCTATGCCCTTACTCCTAAGGGCATCACTGTTGGGCTATATTCTTGGATTCCCAGAACTCTGTGGCTCATCCCCGCCTCCCCCCCCCCCACCAAATACCAGATGGGAAACTCTACTTTTTTTGCATTTAGAACTGAAAAGAATTTTTAAAAGAGCTGAAGACCAAGACCTGTTTCTCAGGGCCAACATGATCTGAGGCAATGAAGGTAGGAGGTAAGGTTGGGGAAGGAGATTTTAGGACTTCGCTTCCTTATTCCACATTCTCTCCATGATGAGGGAAGGAATCATGGGTTCTTCCCTCCTTTGGGGCTAATGCCCCAAAAGCTATGACTGGTGCTAACTCTCTGAATACGCCTTTGACTGTGTGAGTAGCCTTTGAATATGCTACACAGACAATGGAAAAAAAGACTCCTTCAGAGTCAACATAAAATATCCATGAGTGATCTCCTAGAAGCAACTCTCTAATGTCTCCACATGGATGGTACCAACTTAGGTAGGCTAGAAATGCAACAGATTTCCATTACACATGCAGTCTCTCACTTGAGTCTCCCAACAACCATGTGATGTTATCATCCGCATTTACAGATGAGGATACTGAAACTCAGGAGGCATCAGAGTACAATGGAATTAGAAGTGACTCTGATGTCAGAGAACCCGGGTTCAAACACAGCCTTTGATGCTTACTACCTATGGGACAGTGTCAGTAGATAGAGCTCTGGACCTGGAGTCAGGAAGATCTGAGTTTGAATTTGAACCCAGATACTTGCTGGCTGTGGGATCTTATGCAAGTCACTTAACCTCTGTTTGCCTCAGTTTCCTCATCTGTAAATGGGAATAATAATAGTATCTTCATCTTGGGGTTATGAGGATCAAACGAGATAATATTTATAAAGTATTTAACACAGTACCAGGCACATAGAAAGTACTATATAATAAATATTGTTAACATGCATGTGTGAAAATAAAGTTAGTAAAACTTAGCATGTTTTGTCTTCTTATTATAAGCAATGAGTTTTTTGTGGATATATCAACGAATCTATTATTTGATACGATACTAGAGAGGGTCTCTATGTTCTTGGCAAGTGACTGCAAGATTGAAAGCGAAGGCCAGGATCCTGGTATATTATCATAAAACCAAATTCCTCAATTCCAGGATTTGATTTCTGAAACATTTATTTGTAAAGTTTGTTCAAGAATCTAAAGCCCTTGTAGAATCCCAACCACCACTCGGCCCCTTTCCTCCCTCAACAACCCCAGAATCGAATTTTCTTCCTTTTGTTTAGGGTGTTGAGTGTGCATTCTCCTAGGAGGCATCTCTCAGATGAGGTGTAAAACTGATTCTGACCACTTGTAGTTATTAAAGGCCCCATGATACCACTTACGGGAATTGAGTTATTAACCTTTATATTCTGGCCAGATTCCAACGTGAGAGAAACACTGTGCCTACTTAAAATTCCTATCCCTGTAGTACTTTTTTTCTTTGGATAGTGTATTAAAACTGGAGAGATGTCTCCTTTTTTGAAAAGGGGTCTCAATTCAGTTTTGTGGGACTGTATGGGGTGGAAAGAATTTGTAAACACATAGGAATCACCACTGTGTTTTAGCTTGTGACATGTGAGGACCACCCACTTCCACAAAACAAAATTTATTCCTTCCCTTCAAAGTAAAGTGGGAGAGTCAAGCAATTCTCTTATCAGCCCAAACGTGTCACACTTGTTCAAAATGTGACACAAGTAACAAAGCCTAAAACAGGTTTTATTTTGCAGTATAATCTTGTGTCCTGTATATTTTTTTTATTTCAATAAGATCTTGTTGGGGAGTGGTATAATCTATAAATTGGGGCAAACTGCGTCTGGAGCAATATTGTAGTAATAAATCACTTAACTGCTGTGTAAGTTTGATGATAATGATAATTCTGATGCTGATGCTGATAACTCACATTTGTATAGTTCTTTCAAGTTTACAAAGTGATTTCCAAACAAATGTCTTTCTATTCAAAATGAAATGTGCTTAAGTGAGGAAATGTGTAGCCATCCCTTGAACACTGGATTTGGCATCAGTGGACCCGAGATCAAATCCCAGCTCAAGATTTTTCTTCTTATTCCTATGTAAGGTGCTTCACCTCTTTTCCCCTTCATCTTTATAATATGAATTTTGGACTAGATAATCTGCAATGTCTTTTCTAACTCTAAATCCATAGCCATATATTTCAGGATATAACCCTCTGCCCACCCATCCTGTGGCCACTTCTAGGTTTGCAGAATGGGGACAGGAAGCTTAAAAAATAGCTTTCTAAAATACTGTATGTCTTGACCAAGTGATAACATTGAGTAGTGAGAGGTTTCCTAGTCTAAAGTCTGAAGGAGAAGCGAATGTATGGAGTACGAGATAGAACTTCTCAAGGCTTGAGTCCACTCAGATCTCATTTGTTCTTAATTTTAAGCCTCTTAGGATTTTAGTTCACATACCCTTGGCAAAGAATAAGTCATTATTATATAATTTGGGTATAAAATGGCTCATCTGACTACAAAGGGCACTTGTCAAATGAACTTTCAAATTACACATAAATGAATCTGAAGCTTTAAGTCCAAAATGCCCAAGGATAACAACAAAATGGCGAACCTGGAAGGATCCTGAGAGATCTGGTACGTGCCAAGGATAAAATAATTATAGTAAATTAAACCCTGATGAAAAAAGCAAACAGCTGCAAAAAGGTGGCTTCATGCTTCTGCCCTTAAACTGTAGTGAGCTCTCTGACCGGCAAATTTTGCTTATGTAACCAGGTGATCATAGAAATTCCCTAATCAACCTGATGAGTTTTCAGTACTCTGAGTCTGAGACATTGATTACACTTTCTCATCAATTTAGGATGAATTGTTTGCCTTGGGCATTTGGGGGTGGAATGGTTGATGCAAATTGTAATGTAAGTAAAATGCCAAATGAAGAAAAGAAAAGGAACAATCAGAAGAAAGAACAGAAATTCTAGTGAGGTAATCCCCAAAGGAAAAGAAATTCAGGTTGTAGTATTGATATCCACACTCTGCTTAACCTTCCACTATTCTCTGCTACAAGTTCCTCTTGATCAGTAACTGGCTAATGAGTCTAAAAAAGTTTAAAATAAACTGTGCCAAAAGCCCTTATCAGACACTCAACATCTCATTCTGACACCAAGTCCCATCAAAGGACTCCTTGATACAAGCTAGATCAGAATGATGGTTACAGCAGCTCCTGAATTAAAGAAAACTTGAAAGTATCTGTAGGAGGGACAGCTAGGTGGCACAGTGAATAGAGAACAGGCAATGGAGTCAGGAGGACCTGAGTTCAAATTTGGCCTCAGACACTTGACACACTTACTAGCTGTGCGACCTTGGGCAAGTCACTTAACCTCTATTGCCCTGCCTTACCCCCTCAAAAAAAAAAAAAAAAAGAAAGCATCTGAAGTATATGTGGACTATCACCAAAGGCCACCTGCGGCAAATTTTCAATTATGTTTCAACCATTCAACCACATTCCTCAATTTCTAAACAGAAAACAGAGAGAAATTTAGGAGTTAAACTGAGAGAGAGAAAATGAGAGAGAGAGAGAGAGAGAGAGAGAGAGAGAGAGAGAAGAGAATGAGCAAGCAAGGGAAAATTCCTAATGCACTGGAAAAATACTATAGGGAAAGAGAAGCTCAGGATAAAACTCCAGTAGAAAATAATTTTGCAATTAATTCAGAAAAGGATATAACATGGGCTTGAAAATTGCAAGTGTTTATAAGGCTTAATTTAAAAAAAAACAATCCTTGAATTAATCAATAAGAAACAAACCGTTTGGGCCGGGTAGGTGGCACAGTGAGTAGAGTATAGGCCCTGGAGTCAGGAGGAGCTGAGTTCAAATCTGGCCTCAGATACTTGACACACTTACTAGCTGTGTGACTTTGGGCAAGTCACTTAATCCCAATTGCCCTCCAAAAAGCAAAAAGAAAAAAGAAAAGAAACAGTTTATACCAACAAATGACAAAATTTTACAGAACAGTAGACATCTTGAGAAAAAGTATGGAGGAAATAGAATTCAAAAGTCAATAATAAAAGATGAGATGTTAGTGGTAATGATGAGGGATAGGTTTTGGGGGATTTCTAATGAGAAATCCTTTCTAGGTTCACGTCTGAAAAGAATTATAGGCTCAGCTGTCTTTTGACAGATTTACAAAAGTTTATTGATTCACAGGACAAAAAGGGATAGGGTGAGGAAACCTGGCTAGGAAAAGCTCGCAAGAGGCAAGGGGGGGTGGGTCAGAGAAAGTCTGGAAGTGTGATGCTCTACAGTGGGCAGATGGCTTACCTGCTAGAAAAAGCTAGAAAAGGCCATCTGCCAAGAGCAGGAAGTGAAACACAGTTTTTAAGACCTATAGCTGTCAATCATAAGTTCATTAGGCTAATGAGGTGTACAAAGGTGGAGTTAGGGAGGGACCAGGGAGTGGTTAATACTTAAAGGGACATGCACCCTTCACATCAACTGCGCATGTGTTTTACCCATAATACACTGGGACAAACAGCAGGGCGCCAGGGCTTAGAGGTGTGGTTTTGGCCCTGATATGTCATAAGGTTGACCAGCGGTCAGATTTGAGGTCAAATTAAATGAGATGTACCCATCCAGACTTGCAAGTGGATGGGTTTGGTTTTCTAGGACAAAAGGAGGTAGTACCTTGAATGAAGAGTTAATGGTCGAGAGGAAATACCTCTAAGCTAGGGCAGAGAAAGACACAGTACACCTGGGGGAAGGGGAGAAAGTTAATGTTTTACAGCTGGGGGAGAAGAAATGTGGCTTTTACAACTTAACACAAAACTGAATTACAACAATGTTATAAAATCATAAAGTTACCCCAAAATATATTACATAGGCCATTCAGCACCTCTTCAGAAAGTCAAAAGACAAAAATTTTAGAAGTTCATATAAGGTATCAACTTCCAAAAAACAACAAAAGAGGGAAATGAGGAACAGAGAAACATTGTCTATATGTATAGAGAGAGAGACACACACATACATATGCATATACATAAAACAAATAAAAATGGAATAGTTAACTTTTATATAGAGCTTTGTGCCAGGCACTGTGCTAAGTACTTTATAATTATTATCTCATTTGATCCTCCCAACAATCCTGAGAAATATTAAGATCCCCATTTTGCAGACAAAGAAACTCAAGCAAACAAACATAAGTTGACTTCCCTTGGGCCAACCAGTGTCTGCAGATAGATTTGAACTCAGATTTTCTTGACTCCAGGCCCAGCGTTTTATCCACTGTGCCACTTAGCAGCTGTGTCTTTGTATATGTATGTATGCATGAAACATTATACATATATATATATATATATACACACCTATATAAACATACACGTTATATATATATATATATAAGGTGAGCATATATCAGATGTATACATATGTATATGCACACATATGCTCATATATACATGCATGTGTACATAAATGCATGCATATACACATTTCAGGGAATCAGACAAACAAAACTGCCCAGAAATATTGAAACCAGAAGGAAGGAAAGATTGATAGAATCCACAGTTCTCTACCATAGAGAAACCTGGAGAAAAAAAAAGTATACACTTAGTAATACCTTTGTAAATGTGTAGAACTTACAGGTTAAAGAAGAAAGATTGTACACATCTGTGAAGAAGCAAATCATGTTCCATGGAATCTCAGTAACACTCATGAAGGGAAAAGAAAATAGTATTAGAACATAACAGATTAAAAGGCAAAGCAAATTAGCTTGTCATTAAAATATCCTACAAATGTTAGCATAATCATGTAGAAAATTATGAACTTTTAACAAAATCAGTGACTCCTAAACATTCCTTTTGAGAAAATCATAAATTGGTAGAAACTTCAAAGGGCAAAAACAATAAAAAAGAAACTTTTTAAAAGGTAAAAAAAAGTTTGAAAAACTAGAAAAAACTAAGTGATGATCATATGTATATATCCTGAGAGTAAAAGAAAATTCTATCTAAAAGTTAATGAGTAAACAAAGGTAAGCAATGCATGTGGGTTTTCCAAAATAAAGAGAAGTGGGAAAATAGCCTTGGGGAAGGAGACTGAAGGAGACAGAGGAAGTCTTTACTGCAATTGACAAGCTAGTTGTTGTTCAGTAGGGTGTGACTCTTCCCAACCCCATTCCAGGTTTTTTTTGGCAGATACTGGAGTGGTTTGCCATTTCCTTCTCCATTGCTGTAGAAGAAGGTTATTCAAGCATCAACATTCAGTGATATGGGAAGGTGTGGTAATCTCATAAATCTCCTCCTGATCTAGAGTGAGACAGAGAATACTCAATTTTTTAAAATAAATAGATTAAAAACATAAAAATAGTAGAAATGCAGAGAAGTGAACAGAAGGTTGGATAAAGAATTGGGAAAGTGATCATTTCAACCCAATGGTAGAGGAAATAAGAAGAAATAGAATAAAAGGGCTTGATGGAGGTGGAAAATAAACATAACAGCCATAACTGTGAATGTACATGGTATGAAATTATACATAAAGTAGATTAGAAAGCAAAACCCAACAATTAGGAGGAGAGGGGAGGGGAGGGGAAGAGAGTGGAGGAGAGGAACACTTGAAACATTAAGCTCTGTAGGGAGTTAATATAATGGGTTGGAAGAGAATTTGTTATGCTTCAGCAGAATAAAACAACAGCCTTGGTATACTGACTTCTACCTCCAGAGACTAGGACCCCTCCCCTAGATTTTTGAAATTTAGAGACCTTTATCTTGAAGAACCTCTATGACATATGACAGACTCTTAGGGACATCAGAGCCCCAGGGCAGGGCTACCTAGATAAGAGTGCTCTGATCCTGTTTGATTGCTATGGCCTCACTAATGTTGGAGAATATGGACAACAGTAACAGAATGACAGGGCATGGATAACATGAGATCTGTATTCTAACAAGGAGTTCTCACATTAGTGAGGTCACAGATCTATGGAGGTATACACACCCATAGATTTTTTTCAGCATAAACATTTTTTTGTCTTCCTGTGCACATTTTTTAGTCCTTGGGAGTCTTAACAGACCATACTACACTAGCCTGAAGATTAAAACAACCATAGCTAAGGGCTTAGTGGCTCTGAACTCTAACACTTCTTTGGGGCCCATTAATATGAGCTTATATAAATATATAAATATATAAATATATATATATGCAATATGCATATATGTGTATAT
>JAQQSV010022902.1:0-10483 GCA_028646515.1 Pseudochirops corinnae
AATAAAATAATGTTTAAAATAAAGAAAAATAATATCTATCTATCCATTTATCTATCTATCTATCTCTCTCTCTATCTATCTATATTTTTCTTTTGCTAAAAAGCTCTTTACAAATAGTATCCTGTTTTATGCTAATAACAATCCTGGGAAGTAAGTACTGTTATTATTCCCAGTTTGTAAATGAGGAAATTGAAACAAGAAATAGTTAAGTGACTGTTGTATGACTAGTAAATGCCTGAGGCTGAATTTGTACTAAGGTCTTCCTGATAACCAGGTCCAGTGCTCTAACCACTGAACCACCTAGTTTCTTCTAAACTCTAGCTCAAATCTATATGTTGTGATACAATGTAATGGATAGACTGTTAGGTTTGGCATGAGAAAGACCTGAGTATGAATCTTGCTGTTAATACCTATTTGGTACATGACCATGGTTTAAGAATGTCTTTGAGCCTCTATTTCCCCAAAATGAGAAGAAAAATCTCTCTAACATCAACTTCTTGGGGTTATTGTGAAGCATAAATGAGATAAAGTAAGTTAAGTGCTCAACACATTTTAAAAGCACTTCATAAATGTAAGATGTTGTCTCATACAACCTCCCATAACACATTTATTTCAATTAGTTGGACAAGTTTTTGGAGAGGCAGAAGTTTTGTATAATTTATCTAAATAATTGTATCTATAGTGATCCCTCCAAGCACATCTATGTTAGTTAAATGCTTGCCCAGCTTGGTAATATGTCTCCTACTATTGGGCAAGATTAAGGTTAGAATCAAAGGTTTATTGAGAGACTGGAATAAGACAACATTCTTAGAGGGGTTGGTTCCACTGAGCCTATGAATCTCACAGAGTCTCTGAATTCAATAAATATGAATTGAATTAAATATCTCTATTTCCCTAAGATGTGCATTATTTACTACCAATGTATGTTATTCACTTACCCTTTAGACTGGCAAATCAGCTCATTTCTTTTGATTCATTTCAGTCTCAAAGGGCACTGGAAACAAAGCACATTATTCAAACAGATTTCAATAAGCTTGTGAAAAAAAAAAAGAGGCCAAGTCTATGTAAACACCACCTGGACCATTGTGCTTTCCATTAAAGGGAATCCTGGCTGCAAGGGAATAAAACCCTCTTACATTTTAGAGGGGTGTCTCAACAAGCCAGACTAAGTGCTTTATTGCCTGTAATAGAGCATTCATTTCAGAGTGTAATCCAAACTGTTTTCATTAAAGTGCTAACTCAATTCCAGAAGTATTTTTCCATCCCTTTCTCTTTGCTTAGCACAGTTCAGAAGCTATCAACATTCAAAAAATGCATATGCTCTCAAAAAAGTTGGGAATTTGGGATGGGGAGACCAGTTAAATGAATGAGTTAGATAACTAAAGAGGGAAGTATATGACAAACTACAAAATTGGGAGATTGTATGGTGACAATGGAAAGGGAGCTGAAATTAGAATAAGAACAGAATTTGAGTTCTAGTTTTTACATGGTACAATCACAGACATGTCACTTCACTCAGAAGAATGTAAACTTGGGACACTGACTTTGTCTCTGTCTCTCTGTGTCTCTGTCTCTGTCTTTATGTCTCTGTCTGTATCTCTGCCTCTGTCTCTGTCTGTCTGTCTGTCTCCCTCTCCCCTCTCCCCCAGATGAGGAAACTGAGGAATAGGGAGGCTAAATGACTTGTCCAAAGTGAATGAACTATTAAGTTTCTGAGACTCAGGTCTTCCAAACTTCACATCCAACACTCTAGCCATTGTGCCCCCTAGCTGCCTATTATTATTACGTGTTGAACAGAGCATGAGCATTACGTAATAGACCAAAGTCTTGCCTTAGAATTGAAAGACTCAGGTTCTTGTTCTTGATCTGACCTTTGCTATCTGGGTGACTATGATCAAATTACTTCTCATCTTTGAAGTCTGTTCCTTAATGTGTTGAATGACTTTGGCTCATATAACCCTTTCCAAATTGCTTAACCTCCAAATTGTCCAGGCAACATTCTAAGACTAGAAATTTCAGAGAAGGTATCAGTGGGCATTGATAAAACAAGTTCTTCCCTAGTAGTTCCCTAAAGTGATGAAATCACAGACCCATTAAAAATAAGAATAAGAATAATACTTGTATTACCTACCTATTATCCAGCATGGGTGTGAAGAAAGTGTTTTCCTTTGAAAATCCTAAGTGCCTGTAGAAGTATAATTTATTCTTGTAACTAAACTTTATAGGATCATAAATGTAGAGCTTGAAGTTACCTTAGAATCCATTGATTCCAACCCTGGCATTTTACAAGTGTGGGAACTGAAGCTCAGAATGTTTAAATGACTTACCCAAGTTCACATAGTTAGCCAAGTGCCCGAGGAAGGATATAAAAAGCTTAGATCTTCCCGACTCTCTATGCCCACTGTACTATCTACTGTGCTAGCCAACTCCAAGTGCATGGTAAAGATAATAAATTCAACTGACAGGCAGAAAGGGGAAAGATCACTGTAGACTAGCACAATTGAGAAAGGGTCTTTGAAAGAAATACAGTACACCTTGAAAAATATACAGGACACACACACATGCACACACACACACACACAGATGATATGGGTTAAAAATACTGTTTTTGGTGGAATGAATATTGGACCTTAGTCAGAAGAGATCTAGGTTGCTCTGTGGCCAGTCACATCCACTCTCTGGGACTATACAGTAAGCAGTAATGACTCTGTACTTTTTCACTGGCTATCCCTCATGTCTTAAACATGTTCTCTCCTCCCTCATGCCATGTGGCTCCCTTAAAGACTCAGCTCAAATCTCACGTCCTATAAAAGACCTACTTTCTCCTCTCCTTTTCCTTGAAGATTACTTCCCATTTACCCTATATATAATTTGCAGATACATGTTTGTTTGTGTATTGTCTCCCTGAGTAGAAAGTGAGCTTCTCCAGGCCTTAGCACAGCACCAGGCACATAGTAAGTATAAATGGTTGTTCAGTGATATGTTCATCAGTTGACTAGCTCTAATTACCCAGGTCCCTAGGTTGCTAGGAGACTCAAAAGAGAAAAAGTGTACAAATAGCAAGGTTACCATCAGCTGCCATTCCCATGACTCCAGTATCAAACTAGGGACAAAACTACATTTTAACACGTGACTTGAATTTGTGTCCTGGTCTAGGCCATTATAAGAATTTTGCATGAGTTCTGCCTGGATTTTTGGAAATCAGGTCATAAAGAAAGGCTTGGAAGGTGGGCACTGCTCGTATGGGCTCTCTATAGAATCTACTCACAGCACATGGAGCATAAATTCACAGCCTCCATGGCTCTTCCCTCTTGATGTCTCTGTATATCACTTTGTCTTTAGGAATATGTTCTGTACTTCAAGGTAGCCTTGGTTATGGCAATGAATCTTCTTTTTCAACAGGTGCTATTGGGTAAGTAAAGCCTCCTGCTGAGTTCTCTAAGGTGTGATCAGACTTCTCCTTAACAAAAATACAAGCAATAATAACTAGAAGAAAAAGAATATCATTACTATGATTTCTCTCAGAATCTGATTTAAAAAAAAAAAAAAAGCTCTCTTGAAACAAATGGGGCAGTTCTGACCAGACTATGACCTTGGGCAAGTGTCATCACAACCTTGAGTTAAAGTTTCCTACTCTGTTAAAGGGTAGGATTCATCCAAATGGTTTCTGTAATTCCTTTAGCTCTAATATTCTATGACTTTTATGGTTCTATATCATATGCCTTAGGACTAGTGCTCTATTACCATTCCATCAATCATAGGCTGTTCTGCGGACATCAAACTTTGAACTACTTGGACACATCACAATGTATGTTTGGAACAATAGGCTATCTAAAAGAGCAGGAATACGGTAGGAGTCAAAATCCCGTAATCAAATATATATTTCCCCAAAATTTAATGAATGCCTCACTGTGCTAGGCACTAGGAATCAATTTAAAAAAAAAAAAAGACACAATAAAAGCTTCTTGAGGGAATGGCTTGTTTCATTTTTTTGTCTTTTTAGACCCAGTGCCTAACACTATCTGGCACATAGCAGTAAATGAAAGATGACTTATTCATTGAAATACTTTTCCTCCCCTATAAAAGAAGAGAGGTAGACTTGATAACCTTTAATGTCCCTTTCAGAAATAAATCTATAATCTTATGCTAAATAAATGTTCTGGGACACAGGGTTTTTTTTTTTGAAAGAAGGATATCCTCATATCACCCCACTTTCCAAATTAGTAGTTGTTGACCTAACCTTCTATGTATGCCCAAATTGAGAGAATCTTCCTAGCTCCTGAATGTCTGAAGGGAAAGAAAATTTAATGATCTATGGAAAAGTGGCTTAGAAACTAATGCCCAAGAGAAAACGTAAAAGCAAGAGTTTGGGGCACTGGATTTGCTAAGCCGTTGTAGCAATCCTAATGATAACAACTTACATATCTATTGCCCTTTAAGGTTTACCAAGAATTTTTCTCATAACTACCATTATTTTAATTAGGTGGAACAAGTATTAATTAAATGCATTTAGTAGAAACAGAGTTAGGTTTTGAATTCAAGGCTTCCTTAGACCAGGGCCAGTATTTTTTTCTACCTCATTATGTAACTGTAAATAGAAGAATAATGCAGGCAACATAAATTTGGAATTTAAAATATAGTTGCTTGCAGGCAATTATCAGAGGAAAAAATTCAAATAGATTAATTTACTGGTATTTGGGGCCACTTTGCTGATGTAAATAGAAATATCATTTTAATTTAATTCAACAAACATTCATTAAGAGACTACACAGCTCTTGAATAGTGATTAGGGAACTGGTCTGGTATTTTTGAAGACCTGCATTCAGGTCAAATCTCTGATACCCACATAGGTTGCAACCCAGTACTAGTCACGTAAAATTAATTTCCTGATGCATCATTGGTCGAAAAAAAAGCCTCATGTATCACCCTCTATCCTACCTAAGTCATAGGTCCTTTTAATTAATAAAAATTGTATCCTTAGGGGAGACAATCTCACACACACACACACACACACACACACACACACACACACACACACACACACACACACACCCCAATCCTTTGTCTCAAGGAACTTCATTATCCTTTGAAAAATAGTCAGTAATGTAAGAGGGAGCCAAGTGGTGGAGGGCTTTAAGTTATAGGCCTTTTTGTTCTGAAGTTACCTACTGATAGGCATTTCTCTAGCCCTGAGAATCCTGAGGACAAAATGTAAGAAATGAGACAATATGGAAAGGAATAGCTTTACCTTCCTTGGTCAGGTGGCCTCCAGACAAACGGCAACAGAAGGGAACCTTGGTCTTGGCAGATGGATGCTCAATAAGAAAAGAGGAAGTTTAGCATGTAGCATATGGGTTCTTACTCATTTTACTAAAGGTGGATGCAAATTTTGGAGAAAGTTTAACAAACAGCTTAGCTAGATTACATTTGTCTTTATTGCTCTAAGATTTACAAAGTTCAACACAACACTGGGAGTATTTCAGATGTGAATACTAAAGCCCAAGGAGCTGGGGTTTTTTTTTTGTCTTTTTTTTTTTTTGGAGGGGGGAAGGCAGGGCAGTTGGGGTTAAGGGACTTGTCCAAGGTCACACAGCTAGTAAGTGTTAAGTGTCTGAAGTCACATTTGAACTCAGGTCCTCCTGACTCCAGGTCTGGTATTCTATTCGCTGTGCCACCTAACTGTCCCTCCAAGGAGTTTTAAAGTGACCTGCCAAGGGTCTCAAAACTCGTACAGGATAGATCCAAGATTCAAATTCACTCCTCCTAACTCCAAGGCCAGCAATCTTTCCATTATGGCATGAAATACATAATAGTACAGGAAATTATTGGATAAAACTCTTTTAAATAAATGCATAAATGTAAATTGTATTGTCGCTTAATGTGTATTCATAGATGAAAAATATTTATAGCTGGAAGTCACTTTAGAGGTAATCTATGTCAATTACCTCATTTTGCAGACAAGGAAACTGGTCTCCAAAGAGAAGTAGTGACTTTTCAACGTCATGTAACTCATAACCCACAGAGCCACACTTCAAACCAAGGTCCACTGTACAATATGTTTAAGTCCATTTTATAGGTATGCAAACTGATGATAAAAGAAGTTAAGATTACTTGTTCAAAGTCTCATACACTTAGGAAATATTGGGGCTAAAGCTAGAATTCAAGGTTTTGTACTATGCATACAGTGCTCTTTCCCCAATGCTGTACTGATTTCATACATAATTGTATGGATGAATTTTAGAAACAGAAGTATCTCTTGTCTTTGATGAAGGGTCCTTGAGGCCACTCCCTTTGGTCTTTTTCTAGGTACCAACTGATTGACAAACATTTGTTAAGAATTTGCTACTATAGTAGCAGCATATACACTAATGGGGACATAATAAGCATATATAGTAGGACACATCTCAAGAGAATAAATACAAATATACGAAATAGTTAATTATGACAGAATTTGTGATGGGGGGGTGGCATTAGTAGTCAGGAGAATCAGGAAAACCTTCATGCAGAAGATAGTGCTTGAGTTGCATCTTATTAGAAAAGAGGGACTTTCAGGTAAAGGAAAGGAGGAAGTACATTTAAGGCATGTGAGATGGTTACTGCAAGGTCAGGGATATGGACAATGGATTATCATGTGTGAGGAACATAAAGAAGACCAGTTCGGCTAGATACAAAATATGAGAAAGGAAACAATTTTGAGACTGAAAAGTTTTATGATTTAGACAGGCAGACAGGGAAGGCAAAGCCTAATGCCCACAGATTAGAGGACATTTTATTTATTAATTTATAAATTTATTATTTATTTATTTTTAACATTCTGTTTTAAAATTTGAGTTCTAAATTCTCTTCCTGCCTCACACCTCCTCCCCTACCCACTGAGAAGGCAAACATTTGGTATCAATATATATATAATCAATATTATGTCGACTGCAGGGAGCAGGAACTTTTATAGTGACAGTGGTGCTGGAGGCTCTGGTGTGACTCAGGGGTGGAGAGGACTACCTGAGATTATTCATAGATTAAGGCTTAAGACAGGGGAGCAATGATCGCAGCTGGCCTTAAATCATAGAATTTTAGGAGAACCAAAAAGTCAAAGACCCTCATATGCAGCTCTGAAAATGATAGCACCAAAAAAACCAAAAACCACAAACCAAAACAAACAAACAAAAAAAAATCACACCAAAAAACCTGAAGTCTGAAACATTACTCCCCACACTTTGGGACCAGAATCTAACTCTAACATAAAGTTAACAATCAAGAAATAGGCCATCAAAATGAGTAAAAAAAAAAAAATACAACAACAACAATAGAGAAAGAACCTGACTATAGATAGCTCCTCTGGTGAAAGAGAGGATCAGGGTTCAAACTCAGGAAAAGACAATGAAGTCAAAACAGCTACTTGAAAAACTTCAAAGAAAAAAATGTTAACTGGTCAGAAGTCCAAAAAAGAGGTCTTGGAAGAGCTTAAAAAGGACTTCAAAATAATAAAACGGAAGGTTCAGGAAATATTGGGAAAAAATAAAAGTAATGTTATAAAATCAAGAAAGTTGGGAAACAAAAACAATTTGAAAAAGAGATCCAAAACTTAAGAAAGAAAATAATTCTTTAAACATTAAAATTGGACAAGGGGAAGCTAATGACTTCATCAGACCTTGAGAAATAATAAAACAAAATCAAAATAATGAAAAAATAGAATAGAATATGAAATATCTCAATAGACCTGGGAAAAAAGATTGAGGAGGGATAATATAAAAGATGTTTTACTACCTCAAAGTTATGATCAGGAAAAGAGTCTAGACACTATACTTCAAGAAACTATTAAGGAAAATTTCCTTGAATTTTTGGAAGTACAGGGTAAAATAGAAAGTAGAAAAAATCCACTGTTCACTACATAAAAGAGATGCTCAAATGAAATTTCACAGGAACATTAAAACAAAGTTTCAAAGGTTCCAGGTTGAGGAGAAAATATTACAAACAACTAGAAAGAAAAAAAAATTGTAGAGCTCTAGTCAGGATAATGCAAGATTTAACAGCTTCTACATTAAAAGACTGAAGGGCATGGCATATCCCAAAGAGCAGAGTAGTCGGCATTGCAACACTGAGTGTAATCCTGGAAGGGAACAAATGGATTTTTAATAAATTAAAGGGTTTCCAGTCATTCTTGAAGAAAAAGCCAGAATTTAATAGAAATAGGGACTTATAAGAATCATGAGAAAATAAAAAGGGCAACATTGAATGCTAAAAAGATTAAATGTTTTTTACTTCTTGTATGGGAAAATGACATTTGTAACTCTTAAGAATATTATTATTAGTGTGGTTCAAATGAGTATACATAGATAGAAGGCTTGGGGTTCAGTTGATTATTATAGAATGATCCTAAAAAAATAAAATTGGGTAAGACAAAGTAAAAAAGAGCAAACAATTTCATACAAAAGGGGAATGAATGAAAGAACTGTGACCATGAAGGGAAGGATGAGGAGAAGGGTGATTAGTGTAGGAATCTTATTCTCATTAGAAATGGGGTAAAGAGGGAATAACATATACATCTAGTGGGGTATAAATGTCTTCTTAACTTACAGAGAAACAGGAGGGCAAGGGGATGAGATAAAGGAAATACTCTTAAAAGGATATAGTGATTAGAGAGGCAGTGGTAAAAAGAGAGAGAGAAGGCTAAGCAGTAAGGAACACTTGTATGCAGGGAAATAAATAACTAATAATTATAACTTTGAATGTGAATATAATGAACTCACCCCCCAAAAAAATGGATAGCAGAATGGATCTAAAACCAGAATCCAAAGATACATTATTTAGAGGAAGCACATTTAAAAATAAAATATGCATATAAGAGTAAAAATAAAGGTCTAGAGTAGAATTTATCATTCTTCAATTGATGTGAAAAAAAAAGCAGGGGTAGCAATCATGATCTCACACACAGTTAAAGCTAAAATAGATTTAATTAAAAAAAAACATAAGCAAGTGAGAAGACTGATTCTGTATCATTTTCTCATTGATCCTACCTATAAGTAATTGATTTTGTTGTGCAATTGATTTTGTCCTGTAACTGTTTAGGTCATGGATCTTTTCCCCTGAATTCAGAATTCAGATAGCCTATAATGGTTTAGTTTTAAAACTACAGCTTTCCTGCTCATCACTGTTTTTTTCTTGCCTCAAGAAATTTAACAAATCTTGGGGATGTATGTGAGTTCTGGGGAGTTGGGCCTGGTATCTTTATGACACCAAGTTATCCTTCAGGAATGTCTGGTTTTCTGTCCAAAAATCTGGGCCACTGTCTTATAACTGCATTCAAATAATGAGCACATTGGCTTATAAGAGAAAAAGAGGAATTTTTGTCACAAGCCCCTATTGCCAATGTCAAGCTAATGTTTTTATTTACTATGCTTAAGATTTGCAACCGATCATGTTATCCTTCACCATATGATGTCACCTACCCTGTTGTAATGCCATACATGTGCAGCTTTCCAGAAGAATGCTACTATGAACAGTTTTTAAGGTTCTGATTACACAGTATAATGAACACTCTATTTATTCCATGACAAATCAAAGCCAAACATTCACAAAAATCAAAGTACAGCATTCACAACAACTTATCATAGAAAATGGCCACATAGTTTCCACTACAGTGGCCACAAAGTTTTGAACAAAGAACAATCATTTACTAACTCAAGCATTAACAAAATTCTTAATTCAATCACAAAGTATAATAGTCAAAGTTTTCCACTCATGGGGCATACTAGATTACAAATAAATTACTTATTCAGTCATCAATCACTAGGTACAATCATTTAGTCAATCAAGCATCCTTCATTATTTACTATTCAATCTTTAGAAACTACACAGACCCTCCACCCCTAGGTAACTAATAAATTTACAATTTCTCAGTAAGTACACAGTATCCAAGTAAAATATTCTGTCTGCTTGACTTGGGGTATTTTCTTGGATTCCCTGGATCCCCTTCCATGGTCCCAAATCCTACCTGGATTCACCAAACTGTCACCTGGGTTCAAAGACAGACAGCTCCCAGGTCTTTATTCAGCCCTCTGTACAGTTCCTGCTCCACATTTGTTATGGGAATTTGAAGATCTTCCCTGCTCCTAGGACCTTTGCTAAAGTGGCTACGTGACTCTGAGAACCTTCCCAGATTTGAAAGTATACTCTGTTCCCTAATAGGCTCAATGTGGTCATGTGGAGCCTGTGGTGCCAGGCTTGTTTTTCAGGAATGCCCGTGCCTTGTAGCTTTGTGATTGGGCAGTGGGTCCAGAGGGCTGTGACATTCTCCAAGCCAGGAGAAGGCTATATATATGCCCTGATGTGAGGTTTTGGTTTGGGGCTCACTTTGAGAAGAGTTGTGTGATTTGGCCAGAAGAGACTCTGGGTAGCCATTGAGCCCCCCGGCTGTGAAAAACCCAGATGTTGGTGCTTCCCTCTCTGGTAACTGAATAGGTAACTGATGTAATGGTCAGATGCT
>JAQQSV010022904.1:0-10482 GCA_028646515.1 Pseudochirops corinnae
CTAGGTAAATGATATATGTTTGATTGATTAAAGTGAAACCGTTAACCCATTTTGAGTTGCTTTCCTTTAGAAAAGCAGATCTAAGAACCTGTGCTAGTAGCCGCCCTAGGTATGTTAGGGTGCTTGCTGTTACAAATCAGCTTCCAATCACCTACATAATGGAGTTAAGCAATAACTTAGATAATCAGAAACAGCAGTAGTTACCTATATTTGACTTTCAGATGCCTTATATTCTTAATGCAAGCATAACAGAAGTGATCATAGTCATAGCAGACTTACCTTCTGTTAGTAACTGATGCAAAGCAAAATTTCTAAAGCTGCATATATCACAAATATTTTGATGGGTTCATTGCTTTATTTTGCTCAGCTCAACTCAGAGATAACTCAATGCTTGTACTACCATAAGATCCCTTTTAAAATATGTAGAAATGGTGGCCATGATTGAATTTTTGAATGTAAGAGACTTCACGTTCCTGTTAATAAATTGTGGAAAATTTTCTATGCTCTTTAATGAATTGTCAATGTTACAAATAGGTTGATAACAAATGCTTAGCTCATGAAATTAGAGAAGATTACAGTTAGTCTGTACTCCTAAATCTTAATCTGACTCCCAAATATTTCAATCTCATCAATGTATGGATTAAAAAGCATTTAATTGCTTACTATGTGGCAGGGGATACAAATCCGAAAACAAGACATTATATAACTTCAGGGAACTCATATTCTAACATAAATGTGTTGGAGTGGGCGGAAAGCCAAGGAAGAAGAAATGGCATCTATGGTTATATTGGTCTGATCAGTCATAGATGCATTGATTCATAAAAGGGTTGATGGTTAAACCCTTTCCAAAATTAATACAAGTATTTATTTGATTACTGCACTGAGGGAAAGAGTGGAAAGTGAGTGTGAGGGGGAGGGAATGGAAGAGGAAGAGCTAAACTGGATGTGAAACACTGTCTGGTGTGGGGCTGCCTAGTGGTTTGCACTCTGGTATTTACTCGTCTAGACAGTTCATCTCCAAGGCCAGAACACCAAAGCTGAGGGGATTAGTTTATTCTGGGCCTGAAGGTACTCAATTTATAATCTATGCATATTTTCTCCTCAACTACTAAGGTTTATCCATTTCTCTGTAGGGGATACAATCCAAGTGCTGGTCTTTTAACATTAAGAGGATAGAATGCAGTTTGGGGAATATGCATCCATTATTTATCTATTGTCCTTGCAATTTCATCACAAAATCCTCTTTTGATAATCTTACATAATTGGGTCTTAATTCAAGATTTCTACACGCTTTTTTCCTCTTTCCTACTTCTCACTGTTTTCTAAAGTGACAGTTCTCATAAACTTTACTATCCTCCTCCATAAAAGTATTGGGAGTAAATTACTTTACTCTTGGCCATTATTTTGCTGTTTGTAAGATAAAATGTTTGTTAGCTCAAAATAGTTTCTTGGCTTTTTTGTGTACCCTCTGGTTATTGGTGATTGTTTAGCATCATTCAAATATTGAAATAAATGTATGTGCATATATTACATATATATATATAATTATGCATACACATGCATATATACATACTCACACATACATATATGTATATGTAAATGGCACCTGAGTTCAATTAATTTGTATACTAATTGTATATACAAAATGTAAAAATTTAAAAGACTACCAAAAAAAAAGTTACCTAGAAATATCTAAACATGAATTTTTAAGGGATATACAAATATCTAGATATTTCAATAAGCTTTTATTTTGTTTCATAAGGTATCTACCATTATGTGGACATAGTCTCCACTTTTATTGACTAGTAAACTTTTTTGTTAAGATTACTTATAGAAGTTCCTTTTCGTGTACATAAGGAAGAAATGGCTTCTATGGTTATATTGATCATTATACCAAAATAAATTCAGTTTAAAGTAATTGTCAAGTCAATCAAATTATGTAAATAAAAATCAGCTATGGATTTTGAGAGCATATTTCCATATAGCATCTGAATACACTTTTCTAAACATATCTTTTTCCCCAAACAGAGGCTTGAGTTTGATAACTAGACTACTTTAGTCACAGAAAGGTACACAGCTAGCAGTTCTTTACTCTTTTATTTACAGTCGAGAGTTAATTGAGGTTAACAAATTATGAAAAGCTGTTATTTACCAAAAGAAATGAAACTTATGAAACACAGTTATGATACCTTTACCTGCTTGTCTTTCATATACATCAGGAAAGTAGGGAAAATAATGTTCCTCATTATTACATCGAAGCTCATTTAATTTTGTGAATTTACCTTATCTTGTTAAAATATCACCAATGCCATTATTTTTAGCCTTCCTAGAATATTGTGAATTGATATCTGTACTCTACCATAGTCAGACCATATCTGAAATATTGTGTTCAGTTCTGGATGTCGCATACCTGGAAGAGCAATGATGGGCTGGAGAATATCTAGAGGAAGGCAGCAAGGATGGGCCTCAATTTTGAACTGTGTGAAAATTAATTGAAAGTATTGGGCACATATGGCCCAGAGAAGACATAGGTAGAGGCAAAGAAGGGTGGTAAGTATTTAGGGACTAGATAGGCTGTCATGTGGAAGAGAGGATAGATTGATTCTTTTTGTCCAAGGAGGCAGAACTAGGAACAACGGTTAAAAATCACAAAGATGAAAACTTTGGCTTTGATAAACAGCAAAACTTTACTAATAATTGGCTCAAAATAGAACAATATGTCTTTTATATAGAGAGAATAATTTGAGGAAGGAGAAACCAATTAGAGAAAGAGGTTGTAGAGGGCAAGGTAGATGCAAGCTTCATAGATGAAATGACTCCTGAGTTGGATGCCTCAAAGCAATGTAAGGGTTCTTCAAGATGAACTTGAGGAAAGAATATATTCCAGATGTGAGAGATCAATACTTCAAATGCTTAGAGATGGGAAGATGAAATATTGAGTTTGAAGAACAAATCTGCATGGTAGGTAGAAGGGTATGTAGAAGGACATGATGTGAGATAAACTGTGGACAGCATGTTGAAGTTAAACTGAAAGGCTGGAGAAGTTGTATAAGCACAAAAGTGTCTGTGTTTAAAGTTGCCCTGATTGTGTAATTTTAATTAAATGGATTCTATAAAAATATGGTGAGCTATAGGAAGGCAGTCTATTTCCTGAAATTATTACATAATTATTCCCAACAATTTTAACACCTCTAAGATATAATAATTTAATTCATATGTTTTTTTTTACCAAGTGCTTTATTTATATTAACTCAATTAGTCTTCAAAACACTTACATCCACTAAATAATATACTTATTACTCTCATTTTACAGATGAAGAAACTGACCTGAAAGTTTCAAAACTAGGATCCAAGCCCAGATCCTGTTTCCATACATACTATTTTTGTCATTATACCTCAGTCAGTTTGTTTCCCCCAAATAGAAAAAATATTTCCTTCCTTACAGATCATGTAGCACTTTTAATCTGATTGTGCTTTCACATTATATCTTGTTTTACATTTATTTGCATATATGGCTTAAGTTCCATAAACCAGAAGGCAGAAACTTTTTCTTATTCTGCTTTGCAACGAAGAATGCAAAGCAGAATAAGACAAAGTTTCTACTTTCTGGTTTTTGAGATAGCATAGTACTCTATAGAGGAAATTCAATAAAAAGCAACAATAAAGTTGTTGAATTACTGAATGAATGACATTGAATTGTGAAGAAACACTTTTTCTTAAACTGTCTAGGAATGACATGGTTGCCATGAGAATGGGATCGTTCCATTTGCTGTCTCATTATCTAAATAATCATCACATAAATCTACTTTGGGGTTAAATGAAAAACAATAGGTCATGTATAATGAGGAAATATTTCTCCAAGCAATTGGAGGAATGGCATAGGTTCAGCCAATGGTATATGTTTAATTTCTAGGACTGAAGTCAAATTTTGTAGGAATGTCTCTTTTCAGGCCTTTGGACCAAGAAATATCTTCATACTTGTGAAGATTAGGGCAAGTCCTTTTCATCTGTCCACCACTGTTCTCCACGGGGGCTGCTTAATCTCTAGTGATGCTTATGGAAGCCAAGGTTTCTACGTTTAAATTATTTTTTGAAGACATTTACTGAGCCACCAAATAATAGTAAGGTAAAGGAAAAGCAATAGACTTGGAATATGATCTCTGCCATTTACTGTGGCAATTACTGTTGTCCAGTTGCATTGGACTATAGCAGTGGTGTCAAACTCACAGGGGACAGTTAGGTGGCAGAGTGTATAGAGTGCAGGGCCTGGAGTCAGGAAGACAGTTCCAGTCTGGCCTCAGATACTTACTAGTATGACCTTGGGCAAGTCATTTAACCCTGTTTTCCTCAGTTTCCTCATTTGTAAAATCAGTTGGAGAAGGAAATAGCAAACTACTCTAGCATCCTTGCCAGGAAAACCCCAAATGAAGTCATGAAGAGTCAGACACAAATGAAATGATTGAACAACAACAAACTCAAAATGACACCATTAAGCTATACATAAGGATTCTAGTGGGGCTGCATATTGACTTGGAAAATCACATATTAACATTATCAATGTTTTATTGTATTTTATTTCATTTTGTTAAATATATCTCAGTTACATTTTAACCTAGTTCGGGCAATACTAAGGAATATTCCAGCAGGTTTGCTATCTTTGAATTAGGTGATCTATAAAGTTCCTTCCAGTTCTCCTCTTCCTATCTTTCCAGCTTTCTTACATGATACTCCTTCTTGAGCACTCAATACTCTAACTATAGTGACCTACTTGCTGTTCTTCACACACAATCCTTCATCTCCTAATTCTCTGTCTTTGTAATGAATCTTCATTCTCCACACTAGCCCCAGCATGCCTTAAATATTCTCCCTCCTCACCTCTGCCTCTTGGAATCCCTTATTTCCTTCAAAGTCCAGCAGAAAGCCGTTAGTGATATGCCTAGTTTCTATTACCTACTCCCTCACCCAAGATACCTTGAATCTGCTCTGTAGGTAACTTATATGAACCTACATAGGTACTTATTTCCTCCCCCATTAGAACATAAGCTCCTTGAGGGCAGACTATTTTTTTTTCCTTTTTCTTAATATTCTCATTTTTTAGCACAGTGTCTGGCACTTAGTGCTTAATAAATACGTGCTGGCTTATTTATTGATTAGTCTTCTGTGATTCTAAAGATTAAGAAAAGCTCCAACCTAGTAACTCCATGAGACTGAAGTATGGTGTTTGTAATTTAGCAGACGCTGCAAGGCAGGGTTTAATGTCTAATTCAACAGATCTTTATTAAGAGCTTCCTGAATGCAAGTACATTATATGTTGTTTTCTATTTTCTCTTGGAGACCTCTTTCTAAGAGTTCTGAGCCTAAAGCCAAAGGAAAAACAAATAAACAAACAAAAGCCCTCCCAAAACTGGTTGGTTTATCTCTAAGATAGACTGGTTCTCTTTACACTCTTAGTTGGCTAAAGTGAGAAAATCCTTGTTGGTTCTTATCTTGGAAATAGAAAAGATAGGTTCGTGTGGTCTGAGGTAGGCTGGGCCTGGGGTTAAATCCTGTGGTGACTTTGTCACCTGGAGATGTAGCAACTTTGACCTGTATGCTACTACTACACTTTTTGATTAAATGTGTACTGTAGGTCACAAGAGAAGGTTAGAATGAAGTCTACAAAAAGATTTGTATCACTTTACTGAGATCTTGTAACCACAGTTATTAGTGATAGAGCATTATTTGGAAACGTAGTGACATCATTCTTGTTCATTGATTTGCATAAAATAATTAATAGAAATGCTTTTCTTTGAGTTTGCTTGTTGGCTTTGTACATTCTCTTTATTCCTACAAACATAGTGAGGAAAATGCTTCTTAGGATCAAGTCTTCATTCCCATAAGAATAGAGATCATTTCATTTTAAATATTTGTATCTCCAGATGCTAGTACAGTGTCTGGTGCATAAAAGATACTTAATAAACTTAACGAACACTTGATAATTGATTCTCATTCACATTTCAATTGTCTGACTTTCCTGGGAAATTAGATTTTTTTTTTTAAATAAAGAGTTTAACACTCTCTTCACTGTTTGGGATAAGATGTCTTTTCTTGTCTCCTTGAAAACCACATCTTGCCAGATCCATGTAGATAAATATGCTGATAGGGGCAAAAACAAAGCACCAGTTCTACTCCCCATGTACTCCTGGTGCATTAATATATTATACTTAACCAATACAATTGTGCAATAAAAAGTCATACATTCAAATTGTGAAAATAGTATTATGACTTTTTCCTGCTGCAACATACAGCAATTAATTATACATAAAGCAGCAAACAAACTTTTAAGAAAGATACCATATCAATAAATTCAGCAGTTGTATAACAGCAGGTGGAAGCCAAACCAGTTTGGATAAGTTGTTGTAGCTCTAATAAATAAATAAATGAAAAATTTAAAATACACTAAAACTATTCCAAGATACAACTAGAAAGAAATAAAACTATCTGTTACCATAAATGAAATGAATTTTAAAAAACTGCAACTGCTCCCTATGAATAAAAAAGAAAAGAAGAAAAAAAAAAACATGAACACAAGGAATATTCCAGAGTGGAAAGATAAAAGCCCACTTCTGAGACAGAACTGACCACAAGGGAAAAAATTGCCAAAGGCTTTTTGAGTCAAGTTTCCCAGCCACCCAGATTGCTTGCTTGATTGGGGCAACACCCATTCAAATGCAAAGGTTAGTTTAGGAATTGAGGCAAAGTTGATGTTGGATTAATTTGAATAGATTAAAAAAAATTTAGTAATGGAGAAAAAAAAATCTGTCCTTCAAAGTGGCTCACAAAACCCACCAAACCTTCCAAAACAAAGCAAAAAAAAATAAAAATAAAAATAAAAACCAGAGAAACAAAATAAAAAAATCGTTAGCATCAAACATAAACCAGGTTTCTTTTGTAGAAAATAATTCCTATTCAACTCATGGACCAGCAAAAATATAAACAAACAATACAATGTTATTATTGAATTAAAGACTGAAACTTTTAAAGATTAAAAGGTATATTGAAGTAGTCCCATACAGGAAACACTGGGTTGCTCTTGAGGCAAAATACTGAAGAATCATAGGAAAGGAAAAAAAAAAATGTGTCAGGCTTTTAGAAGAAAACCAGCAACCTCCCCTTCCCAAATTCTTGCAAAAATAAGCAACTGTAGTTACATTCCCATGAAGAAAGCCCTTGCATATAAGGGTGTGTGTGGAATGTGTGGCTACTATTTTATTTTTGCCCATGTACATTGTGTATGTCCACATGTGTTTGTCTGGAGGTGTTTCTCAAGGAAGCAAGAATCAATCTAGCGTCTCTTCCCCCCACCTTTCTCCAAAGGAGACTTTGGTTCCTTGCAGGAGAGGAAGCAAAAGGTTGGGGACAGATGCTGGTCTCTCTGCTCTATCCAGAGAGAAGGAGTATAAGAATAGAATTACATCTGCACTCAAATATTATTAGTCTAGGGGAAGCAACTTTGAGACTCAAAGTAAGCTTCTGATCATTATGTATTAATGGGAAAGGGGAACTCCCAAGCTCTATATGCAAGAGTTTGGTTCCTTTTCCATCAAATGCCAGTTCCATGATGAACACTCACAGCAAGGAGCAATGAAAATCCATTTATCCAAGTTGATACCAAAACAGAAATCAGAGAAAGTATACATAGGAGAATATATGCCAGACAATACAAAGTGAAAGTATACATAGGAGAATATATACCAGACAATACAAAGTGAATGAGCTCTTATATCGGGCATGAGATAACTCAGCTCACACAAGAGAATCCTAGATCTCACCCAAAGGGAAATTTCTTGAAGTCTCTAATGTAACAAGCTAGGAATAAGGACATGATTGAAGATCTGCATACTAGCTTTCCCCTAGATTGTTGCTTTCTTCATGGAGCTGAAAAACTGTTGGTATTGTGCATTTTCTCTCTCCAAATGGTAGCCAGCAGAACCAGGATATCTGTTCTTTCCCTTTCTAGCCCTTCATAGAGATGCAGGCCATTGAATAATCAGTCTCCACCAATGAGGAGAGAATCCAATACAATTGTTCCTTTGAGCTAAGTGTGACACTATCTCCCTTCACTCCAAAATAAGAATTGGCATAAATATATAAGAAAATGCTCTGAAATTTTGTAGATTGTATGTGTGTACACACATGTATGTGCATGCTTATGTTGGGGTTATTAAGAACTGTGATTTTAATTATGTAGGAAATTCCCTGGAGAGGAAAATTCCTTTGCCAATTCAGGTAACACACATACACACACACACACACACACACACACACATACACACACACATACACACACACATATTTAGGAAGTTTTCTAGAGCAGTGGCCTTCATTTTTTCTATCACACATCATTATCAATTTTTAAAAATGGAGGAGTTATCTAATATGAAATATTTGATTCTATAATCAATAGGAAGTCACTGGACTTTACTGAGAGACTTGAATTTTAGGAAAACCACTTTAATGACTATATGGAGCAAAGATGAGGATAAACTTGAGATGTAGAGACCAAGTCATAGACTATGACAAAAGTCTAGGTGAGAGATGTTGAATGTTCAAAATAGGATTGTTGAATATGAATAGAGATAAGGGAACCTATGAGAGAGATGTGTGGGTAGAAATTGTAAGACTTGTCAGTTGTTTAGATGTGTGGAATGAGGGAGAGTAATGAATTAAAAATGACTCTGAGGCTGTGAATCTGAGTGGCCAGAATGAATTGGGTTATAGGATGGAATAATATAAAGTGATATGCATCATATCACCATCTACGCCTATTTGTCCTGGGTGACTCACTCAGCTTCACACTAAATGAAACAGAGGGGAGCCTGGGCTCTTATGAATTACTCTTGGAGTGCAGAGATGATTTTTCAAGAGGCATCTGCCATAGTCACTACGGGATCCAGAAGAAGGGGTGTAGGTATCTTGGGGTTTCATTGTGGAATGATGGAATATTTCCAGTGGTGGTTATGTGGTTCCTCTTGTTGGAGCTTGAATAGCCATTAACTTATACACTGCACTGAGAGTTCTACACCTGTCTTAGAAGGGGTAAGATTGGTAGCTTGAATAGCAGAGGGATAGGGCCATTTGGGGGATTATGAGGCAATAATAGTAGGTGTTTGTTTTGTAAACAATTCATATAATTGACTATCCTGGGAAGGGTGATCCCACCCCTTGACTGACAGATGGAATACCCTTTAGGTTCATTTCATCCCATTCTTCAACTCCCTCCCAGTGGCTCCAACTCCTACTGTAAAGACCCCTGGCCTAGAATACCAAAAGGTCAATTGATTAGCTGAGTAACATGGAATATGTCAGAGGCAAGTCTTGAGACTTCTTCTTCTTCTTCTTCTTCTTCTTCTTCTTCTTCTTCTCCTTCTCCTTCTCCTCCTTCTCCTTCTTCCTCCTTCTTCCTCCTTCTTCCTCCTTCTTCCTCCTTCTTCCTCCTTCTTTTTCCTCCTTTTTTTTTTTTGCTTTTTTTGGAGGGGGAAGGTAGGGAAATTGGGGTTAAGTGACTTTCCCCAGGTCACATGGCTAATTTTGTGTAAAGCATCTGAAGTTGGATTTGAACTCAGGTCCTCCTGACCCCAGAGCCGCCACCTAGTCAATCCTCTGAGACCACTGCTTTATCTACGGTCAAAGGAATACATTTGTTAAATTAACTGTATTGACTATTCTGTCAAAGATAAATATCTGTCCTGGTAATTACTCATATTTATTTAGCAGGTTACAACTTACAAATGCTTTTTCCTCCTAACAATTTTGTGTGGCATACAGTACAAGCATTATTGTCTCTGATTTACATAAGAGGAAAAAAAAGGTTTTCAGAAGTTAAGTGACTTTCTTGTCCAGAGTCACACAACTGATAAAAGTCAGTGTTTAATCTTAAACTCAGGTCCTTAGAATACCATATTACCTCCCTAAATCAAAACCATGAAGCAAATTAAAATTTCCTTGATTATAAAGGGACACCAAAAGCTGTTTTAGCTTCTATTTCTATTTAGTATAAACTTCCAGTCAGTATGTCACCCAATCTTTCTGAAATGCAAGATTGTGTCAAAAGTTAGTATTTAGGGGGGCGGAGCCAAGATGGCGGCGTAGCAGCAGCAACATATCGCAGCTCTCACATAGCCACCCCAAAATACCCATAAAATAGGACTCTAAACCAATCATAGAACCCCAAAATGCACACAAGGATACTTCCCACTAAAGTCAGCTCGGCTATGAGGAACCATATCAGCACTGCTAACCGAAACCAGCCTGGCCTGAAGCCACGGCTGTGACCCGGGGGCGGCTGGGCGGGAGAAGCTTCTCAGGTGAACGGAGATTAGCACCAGCTGCGAGTGGGGATTGTGAAAGGGGGAGATAAGCAGTCTGGCCGAAAAGTCTCCAGAGTGGAAAAGCGAAAGGCAGAGGTTTTGCACCTGCCTCCGCTTTGTAGCTTCCCGCCTG
>JAQQSV010022905.1:0-10482 GCA_028646515.1 Pseudochirops corinnae
ATATGTATTTCCTTCAACTATTCTCATACTGAGAAAAGTCTCATGAGTAACAGTTATCATTTTTCCATGTAGGAATGTAAATAGTTCAACTAAAATAAGTTTCTCATAATTTCTTTTTCTTGTTTACATTCTTTTTCTTCTTATGTTTGAAAGTCAATTTTCTGCTGAGCTCTGTTTTTTTTTTCATCAAGGATGCTGGGGTGGAGGTGGGGCTGAGCCAAGATGGTGAAGTAGAAACAGCACTTCCACACTGCTCTGGCTTCATCCTCCTCCAAAACATGTAAAAAAAATAATTCTAAACAAAGTTTAGAACTACAGAACCCACAAAGTGACAGAGAGAAAGAAATCTTCTGCTGAAGGAAGCCCGGCAAGCTGGCAGGAAAGGTCCATCACAGCATGCTGGGAGTGGAGCACAGTACCACCTGAGAGCTGGTTATAGCCCCAGGGTGCCTGCACCAGGCATGGCTAGAGCAGCCTTCTTGAGAGTAAATCACTTGCAGCTGTAGCAGTTTCCAAAAATGCCAAAGACAAAGTCAAAGGTCAGTGTGGAACATTGTTGGTCTAGGGGGAGATTGAAGAGCATGATCTGGCTGCTACCCTCAAAGCAAGAAGTGGTGGAGGCATGGTGTCTGCAGCCACTGCCATCCAACCGCTTCAGAGATCCTGACCTGCAGATTGTAGGGGGTAGGGGCAAGCAACCATTCAGAGGCTAGGTGCTCTTGCTTTGACCTGTCTGGATCCTGATTGTAGTCTTGTGTGGCGGTCCTGGAGTGTGTGACCATGAGCCAGAGTATGTGGGAATGAGGGAGGGTGCCCTTCTAATAGTTCCAGCAGCTACAAAAAACCCCAGTGATTTCGGACATAGCTTTCTCCATTCTGGAAGCAGAGCTCTACCATGGCAAAGAACTCAAAAGTCAAGTAATTGGCTGCCAATATGGCAAAGCAGAGGAATCACAAACGGATGACAGAATCATTTTGGGGACAAAAAGGATCAAGGCATGGAGTGGGAGGAAGATAGCAAAATCAGAACTCCTGCATCAAAAGCCTCCAAGAAAAATATGAACTGATAACAAGCTATGGAGAAGCTCCAGAAGGATTTTGGAAATCAAGTAAAAGAAGTAGAGGGAAAAATGGGAAGGGAAATGAGAATGATGCAGGAAAATCATGAAAAGTGAGTCAACAGCCTGCTAACAGAGACCCAACAATACACTGAAGAAAATAGCACCTTTAAAAATAGACTAACTCAAACGGCAAAAGAAGCCCAAAAAGCCAATGAGGAGAAGAATGCTTTAAAAAGCCAATCTGCCAGATGGAAAAGGAATTTCAAAATCACACTGAAGAGAATGATATCTTCAAAATTAGATTGGAGCATTTGGAAGCTAATGACTTTATGAGAAATCAAGTTACCATAAAACAGATCCAAAAAACTGAAAAATAGAGAAGGCAATGTGAAATATCTCATTGGAAAAACCACTGACCTGGAAAATACATTCAGGAGAGATAATTTTAAAATTACTGGACAACATGATAGCCATGATCAAAAAAAAAAAAAGCTTAGACACCGTCTTTCAAGAAATTATCAAGAAAAATTGCCCTGATATTCTAGAACCAGAGCACAAAACAGAAATTGAAAGAATCCACCAATTGCTCTGGAAAAAGATCCCCAAAAGAAAACTCCTAGGAATATTATAGCCAAATCCTAGAGTTCCTAAGTCTGGGAGAAAATACTGAAAAAAGTCAGGAAGAAACCATTTGAGTGTTGTGGAAACACATTCAGAATAATACAAGACCTAGCAGCTTCTACATCAAGGGATCATAGGGCTTGGAATACGCTATTCCAGAGGTCAAAGGAGCTAGGACTAAAACCAAGAATCACCTACCCAGCAAAACTGAGTATAATGCTATGGGGAAAAAGGCATTCAATGAAAAGGAGGATTTTAAAAAACTCTTGATGAAAAAACCTGAGCTGAACAGAAAATTTGACTCTCAAGTACAAGAAGGAAGAGAAACATAGACAGTAAACAGGAAAAAGAAATTATAAGGAACTTATTAAAGTTTAACTGTTTACATTCCTACGTGGAAAAATGAAAATTGTAACTCGTAAGACTTTTCTCAGTATGAGGATAGCTGAAGGGAATATATATGTGTGTTTATATATATGTATACATACATACATACATACATACATACATACATACATGTATGTATAGGAGGATGTATGGGTATATATACATATATGCATACACATATGCATATGTGTGTGTATGTTTATGTGTGTGCGTACATGTGTGTATGTGAGTAGTGGGCATTTGTATGTTCATGTATACATAGACAGAGAGAACAGCATGTGTTGAATATGAAGTGATAATATCAAAAAAATAAAATTAACTGGTGATAGATGAATTTATTGGGAGAACAAGAAAGAGAGTGATAGATTAGGGTTAATTATCTCATATAAAAGTGACAAGAGAAAACTGTTACAATGGAGGGGAAGTACAGGAAGGTGAAAAGGAATGGGACAACATGATTTTCATTGAATTTGGCCTATTGAGGGAATAACATACACACTCGACTGGGTATGTTACCCTACAGGAAAACAGGGGAGTAGGGGATAAGGGGTGGGGAGGACAGAAGGGAGGGCAGAATGTGGGAGAGGGTAATTAGAATCAAACATTTTTGAAAAGGGGTAGGGTCAAAGGAGAAAATAGAATAAGGGTGGTGCGGGATAGAATGGAGGGAAATATAGTTAGTCTTTCACAACAAAAGTACTATGGAAATGATTTGGGTAACTACACATGGGCAATCTATATTGAAGTGCTTATCTTCCCAATGGGGGTGGGTGGGGAGGGAAGAAGGGGAAAAAAATCTGGAACCCAAAGTTTTAAAAACAAATATTTAAGAATTTGGTTTCTACATGAAACTGGTAAAAAAAAAAAAAAAGATATACAGGTACTGGGGTATAGTAACCCATCTTGCCCTACTAAAAAGTTAGGGGTTCAAAGAGGAGGATACAAGAGAGAACAGATTAGGTGACAGGGGTATTCATTAAGCTTACTATGTTGGGATGGGGGTAGGGAAAAGATGGGGAGAAAAACTGTAACTCAAAATCTTGGGGAAATGAATATTGAAAACTAAAAATAATAATAATAATAAAGAATGCTTGAAAATCCTCTATTTCATTGAATGGCCATATTTTCCCCTGAAACATTATACTCAGTTTCCTCAGGTAAGTTATTCTTAGTTTTAATCATATCTCCTTTGACCTCCAGAATATCATATGCTAAGCCCTTTGATCCCTTAACATAGAAGCTGCTAGGTCATGTGTTGTCCTGATTGGGTTTCCACAATACTCAAATTGTTTCTTCCTGACTGCTTGCAGTATTTTCTCCTTCACCTGGGAACTCTATAATTTGGCTACAATATTCCTAAGAGTTTTCTTTTGGAGATCTGTTTCCAGAGCAATTGGTGGATTCTTTCAATTTCTATTTTGCCCTCTGCTTCTAGAATATCAAGGCAATTTTGCTTGATAATTTCTTGAAAGATGACATCTAGCCTCTTTTTTCATCATGGCTTTCAGGTAGTCCAATAATTTTAAAAATATCTCTCCTGGATCTATTTTCCATGTTTTTTCAATGAGATATTTCACATTGCCTTCTATTTTTTCAGTTGTTTGGATCTGTTTTATAGTATCTTGATTTCTCATAAAGTCCTTAGCTTCCATTTGCTCCAGTATAATTCTGAAAGAATTATTCTCTTCAGTGAGCTTTTGAGATTTTTTTTTTCCAGTCTGGCAAATTTAGCCTTTTAAAGCGTTCTTCTACTCATTGGCTTTTTGGTTCTCTTTTGCCATTTGAGTTAGTCTATTTTGAAAGGTGTTATTTTCTTCAGTGTATTGTTGGATCTCCTTTAGCAAGCTGTTGACTCACTTTTCATGATTTTCTTGCAACATTCTCGTTTCTCTTCCCATTTTTTCCTCCACTTCTCTTATGTGATTTTCAAAATCCTTCTGGAGCTCCTCCATGGCCTGTAACCAGGTCTTATTTTTCTTGGAAGCTTTTGATGAAGGAGTTCTGGCTTTGCTATCTTCCTCCCACTCCATGCCATGATCCTTTTTTTGTCTTCAAAAAAGGATTCTATGGTCTGTTTGTGTCTCTTCAGCTTTCTCATATTGCTAGTCAATTACTTGACTTTTGAACTCTTTCCCACAGTAGAACTCTGCTTCCAAAATGAAGAGAGCTTTGTCCCAAATGGCTGGAGTTTTTGCTGCTACCTGAGCTATTAGGAGGGTGCCCTCTTTACAGCCCCCACAAGCTCTGGCTCACTTGTCACACTCCACAGGACCACCATCCAAGACTGCAATCCAGATCCAAGAAGTTTAAAATAAGTCTGATTACCTTCTGACTGGTCACTTGGTCCCCCTACAATCTGCAGGCCAGGAGCTCCTGAGGGAGCCATGCATTAGCGGTTGCATAGCCACTGCACCTCTGCCACATCCTGCCCCAGGGGCAGGGGCCAGACCCAGCTCTTCTATCCTCCTCCCATTCCAACAGAGTTCCACACAGAACTTTACTTTGTCTTTGGTTTTTATGTGTTGAGAAGTCTGTTAACTCCCACAGCTTCTGGTTGTTCACTCTCCTGAAATCTGCTTTGGCCAGCTGCTGGTCGGCACTGCCCTGGGCCTGGAACTTCACAGCTCACATGGGACTGTCCTTGGCTCCCAGCATGCTTTGATAGACCTTTCCTGTTGGCCTGTTGGGCTGCCTTCATCGGGAGATTTGTTTCTCTCTGTCACTTTGTGGGTTTTGTAGCTCTAAAGTTTGTTCGAAGTCATTTTTTTTAAATGTATGGGAAGTGGTTAGAGCCAGAGCCCATGCCATGTTTGTCCTTCAACTCTGCCGTCTTGTCTCCCCCACTTTCCACTCCAGTATAAAACCTTTTCCTTATCTCTTTTATATGAGATAATTTACTGAATTCTACCTCTTTCTTTCCCTTTCTCCATGTACATTCCTCTCTTACCCCTTAATTTTATTTTTGCATCACATCCCTTCGTGTTCGACTTATACCTGTGTCCTCTGTCTATAGTACACTCCTTCTAATTCTCCTAATAATTAGAAAGTTCGGATGAGTTACATGAATCATCTTCTGATGTAGGAATGTAAACAGTTTGATTTTATTGAGTCCCTTATGATTTGCCTTTCCTGTTTGCCTTTTTATGCTTCTTTTGTGTCTAGTACTTGACAGTTGTATTTCCTATTCAGCTCTCATCTTTTCATCAAGACTGCTTCAAAGACTCCAATTTCATTGAATATCCTTTTCTCCCCAGAATGATTATACTCAGTTTAGCTGGATAGGTGATTCTTGGTTGTAATCCAATCTCTTTTGACCTCCAGAATATCATATTCCAAACCCTCTAATCCTTTAATGTAGCAGTTTCTAATTCTTGTGCTATCCTCACTATGGCTCTATGACACTTGAATTGTTTGTTTCTAACTGCTTGCATTACTTTCTCCTTGACCTTGGGAGCTCTGCAATTTGATTTTAATATTCCTAGGAGATTTCCTTTCAGTATCTATTTTGGGAGGTGATTATTGCATTCTTTCAGTTTCTACTTTTACCTCTGCTTCTAAAATATCAAGGCAGTTATTCTTCATAATTTCTTGAAAGATGATGCTTAAGCTCTTTTTTCAATATTATAATTGTGGTTTTCATGTAGCTCAATAATTTTTAAATTATCTCTCCCGAATATATTTTCTCCAGGAAAGTTATTTTTCAAATGTGATATTTCATGTTGTCTTCTATTTTTTTCATCATTTTGGTTTTGTTTTATTGTTTCTTGATTTCTCATAAAGTCATTAGCATCCATTTTCTCAATCCTAATTTTTAAGGAATTATTTTCTTCAATGAGGTTTTGTATATTCTTTTCCATTTGGTCAATTCTACTTTTCAAGGCATTCTTCTCATTGGCTTTTGGAACCTCTTTTACAATTTGACTTATTCTGTTTTTAAGGTGTTATTTTCTTCAGTATTTTTGTGTTGTCTTTTCCAAACTATTAACTTGTTCTTCATGTTTTTCCTTGAATCACTCATTTCTCTTCCCAGTTTTTTTATAGTTATTTCATCCAACTAAATTAGATTAAGTTCTTAATCTAATTTAACTACAGTAACCTTATGCAAAAAAAAAAAACATCATATGGTTATAATAATGCAATGCAATCTTTTCAAAGATAAGTCTGTGGACAGACTATACATGGAGGCAACCCTGGGCTGTCCAAGACCAGGTCAGTAAAATGCAAGTTTAGGCACTTTCTAACAATACAGAAAGATTGTAAATAATGTCCCACAGACCAACAGAGTTAGTTTCAATGAATTTCCTACATGACGTGACAAAACCACCGTATTTGTAACCAAAGTACCTGGGTTTGAATTCAAGGTCTTCTTCTAACTATATGGGTGACATTTGGAGAACAGAGAGAAAGTATAGGAAGGATTACATTTTAAATAGTTTCAAATAGGGAATCATATCAGGAGTTTTGGGAAGCTCTAAAGAATATAGTACTTTTAACACAAAAATATACATATACAAATGATTCCACCAAAGATAAACAAAAAGAGACAGATTTAAGGGGATCACAAAAAAAAACTAACTTTAAAAATAAATTAAGAAGGGAGGCCAAGCCAAGATGGTAGAGTAAAGGCAGCGACTCTCCTAAGCTCTCACCTAAACCCTTCCAAATACTTTTAAATAAGGATTCTAAAGAAATTATAGAGCAACAGAACCAAGAAAAATATAGAGCAAACAATTGTATAGCCCAAGACAACTTAGAAAGTCAGAAGGAAAGGTCTGTTTCACCAGAATGAGAGAGCATTTCAGTCCAGTACATTTTAAGTACATTCCCAGACTTAATCAATTCGATTTATACTGTATATATTAGTTCTCAAAAGAAATGGGTGACAACTCTCTTAGAATACATTTTTGTGACTATTCAGGCACTGAATGTCTTAAGCATTCATTCAGGTAATATAGAGTAATCAATGAATTTCAAGGCACTTAAGGATTTGTGGGTTATGAACAACACTAAGAATTAGACCCAGAATTCATGATAGTGAGCTACAAGAAGAGAGAAATAGGAGTTAAAATTAAAATGGGTTACTCATGCAGTTCTGTGCAGTGACCTGAATAGCCTAGAGAAAAGAGGGAATTTCTTATATACAAGCCTTGCATGTTTCTGAATGTCAGTTTCTACAAAGGGGATAATGACATACATCAAAATGTCCCAAAGTAATTTATGCTTCTGGTAGAAAGATGGTTGGAAAAGGGAAAAGTACTGATGAAGAGTAATAATATAAGTGTTGGAATATAGGCTCTGGGAACCCCCTTGAATCTTCCCACTTGACTGGTGGTAGCCTGAGGCCATAAAACTTCCATTTTCACCATTCCCAAATCTGTCACCCTTAAACTAATCTAGCTCTCCATCTGTTATCTCTGAAGTTTCCCACCCCTGATTCCATTAAAATCCTAGTTCTCATGGTTCATGGAGCCTGACCTCAGTCCCATCAATATCCTCCCTACTTCCTCCTCAAGATCCTCCCTGGATCCCTCCTCCCTAGACTACTGTACTGCACTTAGATCCCTCCCACAGTCTTTCTGTGCATAAGATGCATCTTGCCTCCATGAAGGTGATCAGATTCAATCTAGCTAATCTAGCTGAAGTTCAGTCTGGCCTGCTTGTCAATACAGGTGTCACAAATGCTCAGGCTACTTAAGAGTCTACCCTATGTGGCAAATCTTTAAGAAACTTTGTTTTGTTTTGGCTGAGAGAAGGCTTGAGTTGAATTCATTTGGCAGGACCTAGCATGTCAGTATTGGGGTTACTGAGGACCCCTAAATGCCAAATGTCAACATAAGGAAAAAGGTTGATATTATCACAAGAAAAAGAAAATTAAGAATAGAAGGTTTTAGAAAAAAATACAAAATAATTTATCTTTCCCCTTTATATTTATTATTCCATATCTCAACTAAAATAATTGGGCACATAGCATGTCCCTCAATAAACACTTGCTGATTGATTGATAAATAATTTCATTATCAGTGGGATTTTTCAAGCAAAAAAAAAATGGAGTGACTTCTCCATAACATTGAAGAGAGAATGCTTGTTATGGCATGGGTTGAACTAGGTGAACTCTCAAATATTTTCTTACTCTGAGATTGTGGAATTTTTGTGACCCTGTCAATCAGGGTACCAAGTTGTTCATGTACAAATATTGAAGTTACATTATGCTTGCTAATGACAAGAAAATGTTAGGAGAGGGGGGATAATAGGGAAGATATTTTATAAATCACAAGGTCCTTGATAAGAGAGATAAGACTTGCTCTCCTTGACCAATAGGGAACAGCTCAGATAAATAGATAAAAGTCCAAGAGTTAGTTTTGAACTGTTTTAAACAAAGTTCCTAACAATTCTATGTGCATTCTTCAAACTAGGCACAAAACTAGTCTTTATGCTGTACTTTTGCCAAGATTGTTTCCTATGCCTGTAATGTATCTCACTTTCACCTTTACAACATTAGGTTTCTTTAAGGTTCAATTCAAGGATCACTTTCTATAAGATGCCTTTCCTTTACTCTTAGTTTAGTAATGTGATAATAACGACAAATATGTATATATAGCTCTTACTTACATGCTATGCTAAGTGTTTTACAATTTTCTGATTTTATCCTCAGAAAAATCCTAAGAAGTAGATATTATTTATTACTATCATTTTCATTTTATAAATGAGAAAACTGAGGCAAAAAGAGATAAAGTGACTTCCTAGGGTCACATAGCCAATAAGTACCTGAGATTTTAATTCAGGTCTTCCTCAATCCAGGTCCAGTTCTCTATTTACTGTGCTACTTAGCTGTCCCAGCAGCTCTTACTTCTTGAATTATATTGTACTTCTCTGTGTAAATGTTATATCCTCCAAGAAAATGTAAGTTGTTGGATAAAAGGGCCAGATTTTTTTCTAATTTTGTTCAAAGTCAGTGCCTTATTTGTAGTAGGGCATTGGAAAAGATGGATATGCTAACTACCTTGATTTGCATGAGCCCTTAGTTCCTGCCACAATTGTCCAGGTATTCAAGGGGAGTATAATGGCAAGCAAAGAAGTACTTAACTGTTATGGGAATCTGAAGATCTTCCCTGCCCCTAGGCTCTTTGATAGGATTAAGTGGCTCTGAGAACCTTCTCTGACTTGAAAGCATACTCTGCCCCCTAATAGACTGAATATAGTCACATGGAGCCTATGCCAGGAGGCTTGTTTTTCAGCAATGCGCATGTCTTATTACTTTGTGATTGGGCAGTGGGTCAAGAGGGCTGTGACATTCTCTGATCCAGGAGAAGGCTATATATACCCTGATGTGAGTTTTTGCTTTGGGGCTCACTTTTAGAAGAGTTGTGTGATTTGGCCAGATGAGACTCTAGGAAGCCGTTGAGCCCCCAGGCTTTGAAAAACCCAGATGTTGGGGGGTGGAGCCAAGATGGCAGCATAGCAGCAGCAACATATCACAGCTCTCACATAGCCACCCCAAAATACCCATAAAATAGGACTCTAAACCAATCCTAGAACTCCAAAACGCACACAAAGATACTTCCCACTAAAGTCAGCTTGGCTACAAGGAACCATATCAGCACTGTGAACCGAAACCAGCCTGGCCTGAAGCCGTGGCTGTGCCCCAGAGGTGGCTGGGCGGGACAGCAGAGGAGCCTCTCAGGTGAGCGGATCAGCGGCAGCGGCAGCTGCGAGTGGGGATTGCGAAAGGGGGAGATAAGCAGTTCAGCCGAAAGGCCTCCAGAGCAGAAAAGCAAAAGGCAAAGATTTTGCACCCGCCTCCACGTTGCAGCTTCCTGCCCATGGCCTGCAGACAGCAGGGGTACTTAGCGATTTTTCTCAGGCCAAGAGCTCTCGTGTTGAGTGGACTGAATCCGGATCGCCGTCTTGGGCCTCGGTTCTGGAGTCTTCACTATCCAGTCAGCCGGAGGTAAATAGGAAGAGTTTCCAGCATCTTCCTGAGAGCTACAGCAGATGGGAGGACCCCAGGAATTTGGGACAGAGCTTTCCCTTCTGGAAGCAGAGCCCCACAGAGATTTACAAACATGAGTAAAAATAAGTATAAGAAGCAAAGTAAGAACAGCTCCCAAACCCTAGATTCCTTTTTTGGGGAAAAGAAAGATCATGGGAGATAGAGGGAAGAGGAAAGCACAGCCAGAGCGCAGCCAGAGCGCCCCCACCAGGGGCTTCCAATAAACATGAAGAATGCCTTAAAGCTAGAGATGAGCTGAAGAAGGATCTTCAAAACCAAATAAGGGAAGTGGAAGAAAAATTTGGAAGAGAAATAAGAATGTTGCAGGAAAATCATGAAAAGAGAGTCAGCAGTATGACTGAAGAAATCAACACCCTAAAAAATAGATTAACTCAAATGACAAAAGAGGCCCAAAAAGCCAAT
>JAQQSV010022906.1:0-10482 GCA_028646515.1 Pseudochirops corinnae
GTTTAATAGTATCCTGATTTCTCATAAAGTCATTTGCTTCCATTTGCTCCACTCTAATTTTGAAGTAATTATTCTCTTTCCTGAGCTTTTGAGATTCTTTTTCCATCTGGCAAATTTGACTTTTTAAGACATTCTTCTCCTCATTGGCTTTTTGGGCCTCTTTTGCCATTTGAATTAGTTTATTTTTTAAGGTGTTATTTTCTTCAGTTAGGTTGTTGACTCTCTTATCATGATTTTCTTGCATTATTCTCATTTCTCTCCCCAATTTTTCCTCTACTTCTCTTATTTGGTTTTTAAAATCCTTCTTAAGCTCCTCTATGGCTTGTAATCAGTCTACATTTTTCTTGGAAGCTTTTGGTGCGGAAATTCTGACTGTGTTGTCTTCCTCCTGTTCCATGCTTTGATCCTGATTGTCCCCAAAAAAGGAAACTAAAGTTGTATTGCTCGGTTTGCTTTGCTTCCTTTGCCTACTCATGTTGCCTACTCAATTACTTGACTTTTAGGTTCAGTAGAACTCTGCTTTCAGAGGGGAGAGCTCTGTCCCAAATCACTGAGGTTTTTGCAGCTGCCAGAGCTATTAGGAGGCTGCTGCCATCTCTGCAACCTCCTCCAGCTTTGGCTCACTGAAAACACACCTCAGGACCACCACCCAAGACTGTGATCCCAATCCAGGTAGCTCAAGGCAAGAGCACTTAGCCTCTGAATGATCACTTGGTCGTCTGCAATCTGCAGTCTGGGAACTTCTGAAGCAGCCACATGGAGGTAGCTGCAGGGCTGCTGCTTCAGACTGCTTCTAGCTCTGGAGGCAGTCAGCTGGACCCTCTCCCCCAAATTTAGCCAAGTTCTACCCACCTTTTCCCTTTGTCCTTGGCTCTTATGGTTTGGTAATTCTGGAAACCGCCACAGGTGCTGGTGATCTGCTCTCCTGAAAGCTCCAACCATGGCTTCTCCTGGACACCCTGGGGCTAAAACTGCATGAGGCTGGACTCTGCTCCCAGCACTGCAATGAGTCCTTTCTGTCCCTCTGCCAGGCTGCCTTCAGGGGGAGCCTGGTTTCTCTGTCATTTTATGGAGTTCTGAAGCTCTAAAATTTGTATAAAGTCATACTTTATAGGTATTTCAAGTGGTTATGGTGGGAGCCACGGAGTTTTCCTGTTTCTATGCTGCCATCTTGACTCCACCCCTCTAGGCAAGTTACTTAACTCTGTCTACCTCAGTTTCCTCATCTATAAAATCAACTGGAGAAGGGAATGGCAAATCACTCCAGTATCTTTGCCAAGAAAAACAACAAAATAAGGTCACAAAGAGTTGAACATGACTGAACAAAAGTTTGCACAAGTTGCAGAAGTCAGAAGCAAGTACTTCAAAAAATCATAGGTTTCTTTATATTTTTGCTGGCTTGCATGAATTTTAAATTGGAACTGATTTTTTTTTTCCTCTAAAAACTATGTAATTGTAATTCTAATTGATAGGCACTGAGGACCCTTTGAGGTCTATGATCCTATCTTGGGGAGCTAGGACACCATTAAGTGGGAAAGAAAATTTGTTCTTCTTCTATACCAGAAAGGTGACTAATGACTGAGCACATGAGGAGGAGAGTCCAGAATCCGTCTCAACACCCCAATGCCACTATTTGGGAAGAAGAATACTAGTATAGGAAGTCAAGTAAATGGGGGTGACCCCATGGTGACCCTGACTTCCCAATGAAGGGAAGGCAGAGAAAGAACCAGTCTTAGAAGACCAAGAAAGGAAGGAAGGACAAGCATTTATTAAGTGACTAGTGTTTGCTAAGCCCTTTTCTAATATTATCTCATTTAATCCTCACAATGACATAATAATAGGTGCTATTATTACCTTCATTTTATGAGTGAGAAAACCCATGCAAATAGAAGGTAAGCAACAGTATGGGACTGGATTTGAACTTGGGTCTTCCTGATTCCAGGCCCAGTGCTAATATTACCATGTTAATATCAGGTTGGCATGAAGCCAAACTAGTTTTGATAAGGTCATTGCTCCAGAAGAGTGAGACTGACAACTTTGTGCAACTCACTCTCATTAAATCCAATTCACCCAGGAGTGAAGATATCGCCCAGGGATGTCAGGAACAACAATACTGCCAGAAAAAAACCCAAAACAATACAACAACATTTACCTTAAAAAAAATCCTAGAATACAACCAAGAATAAACAAAATTTTCCTCTAAAGAAAATCTGCTTCTCTTGAAGAGAAAAGACAAGACAAAACACAAAGTGTTTTCAAAAATGGGGAGACAAAAGTCCCCTTTGAGACAAAATTGACCACAGCAAAAATATCTGGAATTTTCTAAATCAAAGAGGAAGTTTACTGTCTCTCAAATTGCTTCCCTGAGGCAATACCTAGTGTGTGAATCCTGGGTAAGTCAAAAGTCTGGGGAATGGAAACAGAGAATGCCAGCAAGATTCACTATCACAGGGACAAAAAAAAAAGTCAGGGGTGGGGGAAATCCTTTTTTTTAAAGATTCTCTTTAAAAAGCAGAGCAAGCATACAAATTTAAATGTAAGCCCTTCCAATTTAAACTCTTTCAAGGCCATCACAGGTATAAATGAATTTAGGATAATTCAACTCCTAGAACTGAAGCTTTTGGGGCCACTCAATACGGGTAGCCTGCCTAGCCTTGCACAATTAAGGTAGAATGCTCTACTTAAGTATCACCTTGTATCATCAACTGCAGAGATGCTCTTGAGGCAAAATACTACAAAACATCATAAGGACAGACTTTTTTTAATATCCAAAACTTTATTATTATTTTTATCTTTGCAAAAAATAAGTGACCAGAAATTATTACTCCATACTTGTGGACTGTACTCCCACATGCAGAGTATGTGTTGCCATGTAGGTTATGGAGCCTGAGATTAGGGTCAAGAGGCTGGTCTCTCAGTTCTCCTCATAGAATAATCCAAGTCTTCTTTTTAGGACAGTAGGTGGAGGAAACTCAGGAGATATCTCTTTGTGACTCCTTGTGAGTTATATCTAGACCACACAACCCACATGACCAACAAACAAACTATACATATAATTTCAGATCCTTTCTTGATTTATATAGGAGGAAGGATTTTAAAAAAAAGGAAATCATTAGGTAGCTGAAAGATAGGGGAAGGAATATTGTTATGGGAGAAGTATCTTCACTTTGTTACCAATTATATGTTGGTGGTGGGTAACTGCTGCCAATTAATCACAATGCAAAATTATCGAAGTTAAAAACCTAGGTTTTATTATTATGCTCAAGCCTCAGAGAAAACCCGAACAATCATTAGGATTCTGACAAATCTTCTTATAGGCAAAATTACATCAGCTGTGACAGAGAAATAATTCATTTACATATCGCAATCTTCCTTAAAGAGAAGAAAAATCTGTAATCCCATACTTTCTTTAATGTCATAAAAACTGAACAAATTTAGTTAACAGAGTCATAATCTCATATGTCCCCTAAGGCAACAAGAATCATCAAACAAATTCTATGTGTAAATTAAATCAGATTACAGATTAAACTGGAGCAACTAGGTGGTACAATGAATAAAGTACTAGACTCCTCTTCCTGAGTTCAAATCTCTGTGACCCTAGGCAAGTCACACACCCTTCAGTTCCTCATCTGTAAAATGAGCTGGAGAAGGAAATGGCAAACCACTCCAATATCACTGCCAAGAAAACCCTAAATGGAGTCATGAAGAGACAGACCAGACTGAAACAATTGAACAACTGAAGAGGATTCACAAATAGACTGATTGGAGAAGACTGAACAGGAGGATTCACATGTCACCCGAGAGTCAGGGACAGTTAAGATTCTTTCTCTGGCTTCTTATCTAACGAATACTCAAATACTTAAGACTCTAAATAAATTTTTATATCCCATGTGATAGGTTTTGGTCATGTAAGGTTAAAATTAAGTCAGATTTAATCAAAATTTGAAGGAGGAATGGCTCTGTACCCTGAATAATAAAAGGAAATGAAAAATTCCCATAACAGTATCTTAGAGCCAGCCCTATTTAATTTCATCTGTTCATAGTCAAAAAGAAAGCAGACATTGAGATATTCCACTTTCTATGTATGTTCACATGCAAACACCTATAGATAGGACTGAGTCAGGCCAGATCTCTTCATCTGCTCCACTTTACAATGTATACAAGGGTTGCTGATGTTGCCTTAGACTAGAATGTCAGGTGGTCTGTTCCAACCCTTTGGGTAGTTTCTTTTGGTCTACTAACCTATGAATAATTGAAATTGTGTCAGTCAGGATCTGCTCATGTCAGTAGCTATTTTATCTACCCCCACTGTATCTCCATTTACAAATGCCATACCCTCTTCAGGATCAGAGGCAATGTCTTGACTCAGTGTCATATCATAACTCTAGAGGAGCACTTTGTCATAAGTATTTTTTGTTTTCTTTTATTAATCTGTATTATTTGAAGATCAGGACTGCTCTTCCTGGTTAGGAATTTATTTGACTGACCAAAGTCTATTTCATGGGATGTTAATATTAAGAGAACTGGCTGATGTCTGTCCCATGGGATATTTGCTGAAGGCATAAGACATTTCTGAGATAAGAAGCCAAAAGAGATGCCAGGCTTCCCAAAGTAATTTAACTTGCTTTCTTTGTGGAAGGATCCCAACTGGCTTGGACCCTGTGGTTATTTTTGTCTCAATTAGCCCATTATAAATTCTAAATCTTTCAAACTTACTTGACCTATGGACTCCAAAACTAAGGCTGTTAAACTAAATCTCTTTTCTTTGAGGATGTATGAGATTATGATTCTGTTTAACTAAGTCCATTTAGCATTTACGACCTAAAAGGATGTGTGAGATTGTTATGTGATCAAAAATTATTTCTCTCTCTAATGTAATTGAAAACTTTCCAAGTTTTGTTGGATCCCTAATCAGACTTCGGAGTTATTTTTTTTCTGAGCTCTCAATCTGTGCTTAAGTATAATAAAATCTAGGTTTTAATCTTAGAAAAATCTACATTGAGATAGTGTTGACAGCTGTTACCTATCACATGAACTCAGTGGGAATATTTTTCCTATAACAGATTCTCAAACTTTTTGGTCTCAGGACTCCTTTACATTCTTAAAAATTTATTGAGATCCCTAAGGAAATTTTGTTTATGTGAATTCTATCCATTGATGTTTATGATATTAAAAATTAAAACATCTTAATATTATTATGAACATAGTTTTGACTTTGTAGTCTCCCTGAAAGGATCTCAGAGACCTCCTGCAGTCTCCAGACCACATTTTGCGAACTGCTTCCTTTGAATTAGAAGGGACCCCAAAGTCTATCTTGCTCAATTCCTCCTGCCCCCATATTTTAAGAAAACTGAGTTGTAAAGAGGTAAAGTGACTTGCCCAAGTTTCATATGGGTAGCAGATGTCACTGTTGACCACTCTCTACTTGACACTCTTCTCTCTAGGTTTTCAGGACATCACTCTTTCCTGCTTTTCTTCCTACCTATCTGACTACTCCTTTTCTGTCTCCTTTGCTGGATCTTCCTTCAGGTCATCATTAAAGGATCAGGAAAGGTTTTTTGGAAGAGATGGAATTTGAACTTTAAAGAATGGGTGGAATTCAACAGGTAAAGAGACATTCCAGTGACAGAGAACAGTAAGAGCAAAGGTGCAGAGATAGGAAAGCAAGGGGGCAGAGAGTACAGGCAAGAACAGGTCATGCCAGACTAACTTCATTTCTTTCTTTAATAAGTTTACTAAAGATTCTTGATAGTCTAAAACACTGAACTGAATCCAAAAGATGAAATTCTATACAGATAAATGGAAAGTCTTGCTATTGGGTACAAAAAAAGAATTCCACTTCACATGTACTACATGGAAGGAACAGGGAGTGCAGGTTTTAGGACAATTGTTTGGAAAAAGATCTAGGGAGGGGCAGCTAGGTGGCACGGTAGATAGAGCACTGGCCTTGGAGTTAGGAAAACCTAAGTGCACATGTGACCTCAGACACTTACTAGCTGTGTGACCCTGGAGAAGTCACTTAACCCTGATTGCCTCCCCCCAAAAAAGGAAAAAAAAAAAAAGGAAAATATCTAGGCATTCTAGAGTACTGCAAGTTCAATATAAATCAGCAATGAAATGTAGCAGCAAAAAAAAAAAAAAGTTAATGCAATCTTGGGATTCATTAAGAGACTTAGCTTCCAGGAATAGAGAGAGGGTGATCCCACTGTACTCTGCCCTTTTCAGGCCCCCACTAGAGTATCGTGCTTGGTTCTGGACACCATGATTTAGGAAGGCCATTGCTAATTTGGAACCTGTTCAGAAGAAAACAAGAATGGTGCTTTTAGTTCATATCATGTGAGAATCACTTGAAAGAAATGGGAATGTTTAGCCTGGAGAAGACGCAGGTGGGACATGATTGCTCTCTATCTGAAGGGCTACTTGAGTATTTGAAGGGCTGTTAGAAAGGATTTTCCTTGCTCTGTTTTGGCCCTAGAGGGCAGAATCAGGGCCAATAAGTAGAAGCCACAAAGGGCCCAATTCAGGTTTGACTCAGGAAAAACTTCCTAATGATCAGAGTTGTCCTAAAGTCAAAAGAGCTCCCTCAGGGGTGGTAGGTTCTGCTTTCTTGAAAGTCTTCAAAGAGTACTTGCTCCAGAGACAAAGGGACTGAGTTCGGATCCCACCTATGATGCTTACTACCTGTGTGACCTTGAGCAAGTCATACTTCTTAGACCTCAGTTCTTGTATCTGTAAAATATAGAAATTCCTTATGGTTCTAGATATATGATGCTATGAAGGATAGAAAGGTGGGCTGGTGTCGCCACTGTGGACTGATCTCCACACCAAGATCTGGGTTCACTCCAGCCTCCAGGCAGGGAAAATTATAAAGATCTATGGATCCACAGCTTAAGCAGCTCCTCATCAGAGCAACCATTTTTCTGGTTCCACTCCCTTGGAACTTTGATTCAAAGGATATATAGGACGTGCTAGACTCTTGTCTTTCAGGCTTAGGCGCAGGCCCGATCTAGTCGCTGGGTCCCCTGGATCACTCTAAGGAGCTTGATCAATAATTTGCTGAATAAACTAAAGATTAGCAGGCAGCCTGGGGGGGGTCATGTGGCCCAAGTCACTTATTCTACAGAAGGAGAAAAAGCTGTGGCCCAGTAAAAGTTTGTCGTTTGCTGAGACAGAAGTGGAACAAGGAACTAAGTTTCTACTATATCACACTGTCTCCCACCAGCTCTCTAACACCAACAATTAATCAACAATAAACAATTTTAATAATTAATAAAAATAATTGTAATAAATAATGGTATTTATATAGCACTTAAAGGTTTGCAAAAGACTTTATTTTATCTTCAAAACAACCTTGTGAAGTAGGTGCTATTATTATTCCCACTTTACAGATAAGGAAACTGAGATGTCCTAGTTATCACAGCAAAGGGGTAGAGAGTTGCCACCAAAAAAAAAAAAAGGTAGGAGAGCCTTTGGGTGGTGCTCATAATAGCCACCTTGATCATAATCGCTGTAGGGGTGTGGGCTGGGAGGGTATTAATTATGTTTATTTTGTAGCTTGGTCTCCACTGTACCCAACAAACACAAACTGATGTACCTTGTAGCTAGCACTGTGTTCTCCAACATACTATTAGACAGAATAACATAATGAGAAAGACTATTAAATTTGGAATCAGAATTAACCAACCAGCATTTATTATGCACCTGTTACGTCCTAGGCAGTGCGTTAGGAGCTAGAGGTACCAAGACAAAATTGAAATAGTCTCTTCTCTCAAAGAACTTACATTCTGTTTGGGGCAGATAACTTGTACATGTAGAGGTATGCACAAAATTAATAGAAGGTGATTTGGTAAAGGGAAGTTGGGGGAATTATGAAAGACTTCCTGCAGAGAAGGTGACTCTTGAGTTAAGTCTTGAAGGAAACCAAGAATTCTAAGGGATGGGATCTAAAGACCCAGGTTTGTACCCTGGTTCTGATATCTGCTATCTGTGTGACCTAAAGAAGGGAAACTTGTACCTCTGGCCCATACCTTCTTCATATGTGAAATAAGGAAACTGAACTACAAGTCCAGCTTAATTAATGTCCCTGAAAACTCTAAATCTTACGAGCCTATGACCTATGAATTTACCAGGACACAATGAGTGGGCCTCTTTTGTTCTCTCTATTAGCTATCCATCTGAACCTGACATACCCTTTTGCATTTTTAAAATTTATATGAACACAAAGACCAACTCTCATTTTATCTCTCTTTACCATGAGTCATACCAGAACATCTAATCTGCTAGACAAAAACTGGCCTAGGAGAGAAACTAAAATGTTAGGACACACCAAAGATATCTCAACTCATTGGTTTGCAAAGAGCTGTTTAACAATCTGAAGACAGAGAAGGTGGAGCAAGTCTTCCAAGGGCTGCTCATGGCCAGATTATTCAACTAGACCCTAAGGGTGTGTCAAAGTAGAACAAGCAGCTAATGTGTAGTAAAAAAAAAAAACCACAGTCAATTTGAAGTCTGAAGACTTGGGTTCTAGTTTCAGCTATCACTTGATAATTTGGGAATGATCTTGGGAAAAATCACTTTTCTCCTCCTCTGTCAAGACAGCCGGTTGGATTAGGTAGATTCTGAGGTCCTTTCCAGCTTTATGTACTTATGGTTTTATTGGAACAAGAGTAACTAAAAGCCTTGAGCATTTCACTGGAGATCTCCCTCCAAGAAGAGGTCACGCTTTTAATATCACCTGGTTAGTCATCTGACTCCAAATCCAACTAACTGAATTCTCTCTCATTCAGTTTACATTTTCCTCACCTTGTCCACAAGGTCAAGATTAGATCGGACAAGAAGAATCGGGAGACAGTTTTCGAATGTCTTATGAAAATATACAACATACTTGGCATTTCCCTGATTCACTTAGTTCTCTTAGTAATTTACTAACTTCACTTCGTAACCTTATTAAAAAAAAAAAAAGAAAATGAGGTTAGTTTTGAACAACTTATTCTTTTTTTTTTTTCTTTCCTTTTTTTGGAGGGGAGAAGGTAAGACAATTGGGGTTAAGTGACTTGCCCAAGGTCACACAGCTAGTGTGTCAAGTGTCTGAGGCTGGATTTGAACTCAGGTTCTCCTGACTCCATGGTCAGTGTGCCATCTAGCTGCCTCCAAACAACTTATTCTTAACGTGTCATTAACTAACTCTTGGTAATTACTTTTCCCCTTTCTAAATGTTTGCAATGTTCCTTTCAATAATCAGTTTTAAAATTTTGCCAGGATTAAGCATAAAGGTCTCCAGTCTTTCATTTGAAGTGTTTCTTTTCTCTGTATACTCTCAGTGATCTCATTAACTCCCTTAAGTTCAACTATCATCCCTTTGAAGATAACTCCCAAATCTCTATCTCTAGGCCTAACCTCTTTCCTAAACTCCAGTCCAGCATTGCCAACTGCCTATTAGACATTTCCAATCAGATATCCAACAAAAATCTTCAACTCAACATGTACAGAATAGAACTCATTATCTTCCCTACCCCACTCACCAAACCCTTTCTTCTTTTTAACTCCTTTATTTCCATCAAGAGTGTCCCAATTATTGCAGCCATACAATTTCTCAACTTCAGAGTCATCTTCTACTCCCAGCTCTCCAACATACCCCATTTCCAATCAGTCACCAAGTCTTACCAATTTTTAGCTCTATAACATTTCTTGTATCTCTGTACTGCCTTTAGGATGAGAAGTAAACTCCTCTAATGTGGTATTGAAAGCCTTCATCATGTGACCCCAGACTACCATTCTAGGCTTATTATGTTTTATTCCTTTTCATACATTCTAAGGTCCAGCCAAATGGGCCTATTTGCTGTCCTTCATTCATGAAATTCTGTCACCTGTCTCCATACCTTGGCATAGCTTGTATTCTACACCAGGTACATATTTTTACCTCACCTCTGCCTTTTGGAATACCTAACTTCTTTTTAAAATTTTTTATTTATTTTAAAATCTTTTTTAAAATTTTATTTTAGACTCAAATGCCAGAGCATAAATAGAGAATAGAGGAAAAAAAAACAAAAACATATCATAAACTTAAATATTGGAACATAAATACAAAGTTAGGAAGAAAGAAAAGCATGTCATGTGCATAGCAGAACATGAGAGGATTCAAAATATGTAACAATAAATTTTCATTTCAAGAAAGCCTATATGATAAATCATACTCATTGTGTTGAGAATTGTCTTCACTTCCTTGTGAGTTTTCTTTTGTTCTCTGGTGTGCACTTTTTTACTTTATTATTTTCCCCTTCCCCCAACTTTCCTCCTACCCCTTTCCCACCAAAGTCCACAATAAAGTTTAGGTATGTTTCTCTATAACTATAAATACTAACTTCTATACTATGTTACGATAGCTATGAATACTAACTATAAATACTAACTTCTATACTATGTTACGATAGCTATGAATACTAACTATAAATACTAACTTCTATACTATATTATGATAGCTAT
>JAQQSV010022907.1:0-10482 GCA_028646515.1 Pseudochirops corinnae
ATGTATACATACAGAGGGCACAGGATGAGTTGAATATGAAGGGATGATATCTAAAAAATAAAATTAAGAGGTGAGAGATGAATATATTGGGAGAAAGAGAAAGGGAGAGATATAATAGGGTAAATTATCTCATATAAAAGAGGCAAGAGAAAACTGTTACAATGTAGGGGAAGAGCAGGAAGGTAAAAGGGAATGCCTCCTGGTTTCCTTCAAGTCTCAGACAAAATCCTACCTTTTGCAAACAGCCTTTTTCAGGTCCCTGTGCCTTCCCTCTGCTGATTATTGCTAGTTCTCTAGTTTGTTTGTACACAATTGCTTGCATGATGTCTCAACAGTCTAGGTCCTATTCTCACCAACAAGAGGACCCTTCTGCTCAAGTGGGAATGATAAAAACCTTGGGGGTAAGTTAATGATTTCCTATTAGAATTTATGTTGGCGGGGAGGAAAGACAAAAAAACTCTGACACGATCTCTCCATCTTCAAACTGTGATATTTACACATATCTATAATGTCTATATGTGTATATGTATTACTCTAATAATTTGGCTTAAGGGGGAGTAACATACACACTCAATTGGGTACCTTACCCTACAGGAAAGTATGGGGAAAGGGGATAAAGGAGGATGATAGAAGGGAGGGCAGATTGGAGTAGAGGGTAGTTAGAAGCAAACACTTTTGAAAATAGACCTGGTCAAAGCAGAAAATAGAATAAGTGGGGGCAAGATAGGATGGAGGGAAATATAGAGTCTTTCACAATATAACTACTATGGAAACATTTTGTGTAACTACAGATGTACAATCTATATTGAATTGCATGTGCCCCCATTGGGGGTGGGTGAGGAGGGAAGAAGGGAAAGAATCTGGAAATCAAAGTTTTAAAAACAAATTAAAAAAAATTTTTTTTACATGCAACTGGGAAATAAGATGTATAGGCACTGGGGTATAGAAATCCATCTTGCCCTAGTAGAAAATTAGGTGGGGTATGGGGGAGATTACAAGGGAAAGCAGATTGGGGGAAGGGGTATTCAGTAGCCTTGCTATCTTGGGATAGGAGAAAGATGGGGAAAAAATTTGTAACTCAAAATCTTGTGGAAATGAATGTTGAAAACTAAAAATAAATAAATAAATTTGAAAAAAAAAAGAAATTTCATAATTTGGAAATTCTTTTCAGTGGTGCTGATTATAACCAGTCATTCCTGCCCATCCTGTGTGACTCTTATCTATGCCCTCCATCAGTTTGTTACTGTGGGTCCACCTGGCATATTGGAGGCCTTTTCTGCTTTCTCTAGACATAACATGACTATATCAGTGGGGCTGTTGAGATGCCCACTTGTCACCCCTTTGCTTTTTTATTTTTGTCTTTTTAGAGGGAGGAAGGCAGGGCAATTGCAGTTAAGTGACTTGTCCAAGGTCACAAAGCTATTAAGTGTTACGTGTCTGAGGCCAGATTTGAACTCAGGTCCTCCTGACCCTAGGGCTGATGCTCTATTCACTGTGCCACCTAGCTGCCTTAGCTCTTGCTATGTGATTAGTCCATTTTCTCTTCCTATCATGTATTCCCTTAATGACATTTTTTATTCCTGTTCTTCAAAGTTACTCACTGAATATGTGTTACAGCCTTCTCACACATACTATGAGTCTTTTCATTGCCCACTCTGTTATTAATTTTTAATTCTCAGGAGATTGTTTCGTTCCAGGTCTCTACTGTAAATTCTCCTTATCCCTTATCTACCACGACTTTGGATTCTGCCCCTGGGGCCCTGAAGTCTAATAGGTGAAATGATTATCTCAGGTTGTCCAGAAACAAATTTCCATTTTATTTCCCAGCCATTTCCAAAATATACCATCACATTAATACATGATCCCCCTTATAGTTCTCCTTTATTTATGTCTTTCCTCTGTATTGTGCCCTTGAAGGCAGGGACTCTCTTTATTGCATGTATATTCAATCCTGATGCTAGGAATTCTCTCCTTCCTCATCTCTGCCTCCTGGTTTCCTTCAAGTCTCAGACAAAATCCTACTTTTTGCAAACAGCCTTTTTCAGGTCCCTGTGCCTTCCCTCTGCTGATTATTGCTAGTTCTCTAGTTTGTACACAATTGCTTGCATGATGTCTGCACCCCCCCAACCCTACCTCCCAGCACATTAGACTGTGAGGTCCTTGAGAACAGAACTGTATTACTTTTCTTTTTATCACCACTTCTTAGCACAGTACCTGGCACATAATGAGGGTATAAGGGACAGTTAATGATTGATAGATAGCCATATAGTAAATTCTTTATCCTTTTTTCAGTATTTAGGAACATTAGCACAGTATTGGTTTGGAGGCATGATGTAGAAGTAATAGAGGAATTTAATTATCCAGATACTACAGATATCCTTCATGATAGCTGCATTTTTCCAAAGGTGGAGGGGACAATAACAGTCTAGGTCCTATTCTCACCAACAAGAGGACCCTTCTGCTCAAGTGGGAATGATGAAAGCCTTGGGGGTAAGTTAACGATTTCCTATTAGAATTTTTGTTGGCGGGGAGGAAAGACAAAAAAACTCTGACATGTCCTCTCCGTCCTCAAACTGTGATATTTACACATATGTATAATGTCTATATGTATATATGTATATATAAACATGCATGTACACACATATATGTACACATATATACACAAATATATTTGCTTTTACTTTGTGTAAGGGTGAGAGTCGATTGAATCAATTACCCCACTCCACTTAAAGTGTCAAGATGCTGTACCTTGATACCTTAATCAAGTGAAAATACTTCTAAATTCAATCAATTAATCATATGCTTTAGACTAAGTACTAAAAAGTCTTTGATCAATTTAGTTGTCCTTGAAAGCCATTGTATAAACTGGAGGGATGATGCACAAGAAATATGTTCTGATTGGTTGACACTATCTGGGTTGTCTATAGAATGGCAGATCAATTTGGATCCCATTGATTTGAGGGTCCAACTGCTTAGTGGAAGCTTGTAGTCAAAGCCCCCGAGAAGGAGTCACTTGTAGCAATGGAGGAGTGTACCTGGACCTCAACTTCTATCTCCTCCCCACTCCTGTCTACCCTGAGGATCTTGGAAAGTTTGGAAGGTTAGAGAATTTGGACTTTAAAAAAATATCAGAATCCTAGCATGTCCCAGGATTAGGAGCAACTGGCAGTGCTATCTGTATTAGGAAGTGAGGACAAAATGGACTTAAAGGTAGATTGTAGGCTCTTTCAGAAGAGCCCAGCAGGAAAGCTCCAATGTAGTTAAAATGGACATTGTGAGTACTCCAGAAACTTGACTTCAAACTTTCTTCTTCATCCTCCACTGACCTCCCTTATTCTCATTCCCCTCAATCAACCCCTGCAATGTCCCATTCTAAAGCTATCCAACTTGTCCATTGTGCTTTCTGGAATGCTTGCTCCATAGGTAACAGACTAGCTTTTATCTCAGATCTTTTGCTTTCTCACTCTCTCCATTTGGTTGTGATCATGGAGACCTGGCTTGTTCCAGCTTCCTAGTTACCCTCTCCTGCACTGTTTGCACATTCACTCATACCCCTGACTAATACCCTGAATAATTCTTGCTTTCCATTGACACTTTCACCATCACTCATTAGCCTCTCCTCCTTTAAGGTTCTTTAAATAAATATTTATCACTCAATCATGATTCTGCTAATCCTCACATACCATGGCACATTCCTTCTTCAATGAGTTTGGGTTCTGGCTTGCATTCATTCTCTTTCCCAACTCCTATCCTTAACTAGGGGCCTTTAATATACATATAGATACTCCTTCAAATACCCTAACTTCTCAATTCGTGATGTGTCCCTTTACCCTACTTTTGCAACATACAGAGATGGTCATACCCTTGATCTAGTCACTATCCATAAATGTTCCACATTGGTATCCATGAATCCTGACTATGTTTTATCTAATCATAATCTGTTGTCATTCCATGTCTCCCTCTGCCTTGTTGCTTATCTTTATCTTGTTGTTTATCTTTATCTACAACAGTCCTTTGACTGCTCATTGTATCAACAATGCAGAATTCACAATGCCTACAGTAACTATAAGTATGCTGATATAGTTATTAATCACAAAATGTAACAGGCTCTCTACATGGGAAATATAGCTACAGCATTTATTCAAATACCAGAAAACTGAGCTCCCAAACCAGAAAGTCAAAGCCAACACAGTAGTTATGAAGTTGGCACATGTAGTTAATGTAGTAAACACCCACATTCTCAAGCCTTCAAAACAGGACAGGCTACCTCAGGCAAAGATCCTTCTTTCCTCACTCACCCAACTGCTCAGTGTCCAGGCAACTTGCTCCCAGCAGCTCTGGCCCCCTGCACTTTCTGTGCCTGGTAGTCCTCAGGAGTCCTTTCTCATCTTGATCCCTTGGTGAGTCAGTTCAACTTTCCACTTTGTTCTTCTATTTAGTCCCTTGTCTTGTTAGCATAGAAGATCTTGTCATGCTGAACTCTAGCCTTGGATCTCTCTTACCATCCTCTGCTCTTGCTTCCTACTTATATGTTGCTGAACAAGACTGGAGAAAATCCCCAAACCATGTTGAATCCACTACAAGGTTGGGGTATGTAATCTCAGCTGGGTTCTCCCAGCAACAAGATAATCCTTTTACATTTCCCTGATCAATTAGCTATCACATTTACCATTACAACTTTTGCAAATTTTTGCATCCTTCCCCAAATCTACATAGCTCCCCCTTACTATATGAGCTGAGAACCTCCATATTTCATAAACAATTGGGATTATTTGAAGGAATCTTCCTTTTCTTCCTTTTTCCTCATCTTACCTCATTCAGATGCCTTCTCAGAAGTAGTTAGGTGGCAAAGTGTACAGAGTCAGGAAGAGATGAGTTCAAATCTATTTGAACTAAATTTATTGGATTATGACCTTGGACAAATCATTTAAACTCTGTTTGCTTCAGTTTCTTGAACTGCAAAATGGGAATAAGAATATCTCCTCCTTCCCAGAGTTGTTGTGACAATCAAATGAAATCATAATTGTTAAGTATCTAGCACATAGTGGGCCCTTATTGAATCCTTTCTCCTTCTTTCCTTCCTTCTCATCTTCCTCCCTCTCTCCCTCTCTCCCTCTCTTTCTCCTTTCCTTCCTTCCTTCCTTTTTTCCTTCTTTCCTTCGTTCATTCCTTCCTTTGTTCCTTCCTTCCTTCCTTCCTTCCTTCGTTCCTTCATTCCTTCGTTCCTCCCTCCCTCCCTTTTCCTTTCATAACTACATTATGTTTTTTACTCTTATTTTGAGCCAGGTCTCTCTCTGATGAAATGCAATCTACGCCTTCCACATCTAATATTTATGAAGTTGATTTTTGGACTTTAAGTATAATCCTTTGCACTTAACCTGTAAAATGTTCTCTTATTAGCATCAGTGCCATTTTATAGCCTGTTTAGATATTTTCAATTCTTGGCTATCATCCAATATGCTATTTGTTCTTCCCATGTGGGTGAAATCTTTAGATTTGATAAACATGACATATATCACTTTTGCCATGTTTTTATTTAAACAAAACAAAGTTACTAATGATCTCTTAGTTGCCATATCCAATGGCCTTTTCTCAATCCTCATTCTCTCTGACCTTTCTGAAGCCTTTGACACTATTGTTCACTCTTTCCACCTTAGTACTCTCTTCTCTCTAGGTTTTCAGGACACTACTCTCCCCCAGCTTTCCTCTTACCTATCTGAGTGTTTCTTCTCTGTCTCCTTTGTTGAATCCTCATCCAGGTCATGCTCTCTAGTCACTAGCATCCCTCAGATTGCTCTCCTGGGACGTTTTCTCTTTTCCCTCTATACTATTTCACTTGGTGATGTCATCAGCTCCCAAGGATTTAATTACCATGTATTTATTGATGATTCTTAAATCTACCTTTCCTATACCAGTCTTTCTACTGACCTCCAGTCTTGCATCTCCGACTGCCTCTCAGACATCTCTGACTGAATGTCTGAAGACATTGGTAGACATCTTAAACTGAATAGATCCAAAACAGAATTCATTATTTTCCCCCTAAAACCTATGCCTCTCCAACTTTCCCTGTTACCATAGAGGGCAACGCCATCCTCCCAATCTGTTAGATTTGCAACATAGGAGTCATGCTGGACTCCTTACTATCTCTCCCCTCTAAATCCAAGCTGTTGCCAAGGCCTGGTTTCAGCTTTGTGACATCTCTCAAATATGTCCCCTCTTCTCCTCTGACACTTCTACCACTCTGCTGCAGGACCTTGTCACCTCATGCCTAGATTGTTGCAATAGCCTGCTGGTGGGTCTGCTCACCTCCAGTCTTTCCTCACTCTAATACATTCTCCATTCAGCCATTAGAGTAATTTTCCTAAAATAGTGGCATAATTATGTCATCCCTGGCCCCCACACACACTCAGTACACTCCAGTGGCTTCCCATTGTTTCCAGGATCAAATACAAACTCCTCTGCTTGGCATTCAAAACTATTCAAAACCTACCCCCTCCTACCTTTCCAGTCTTCTGATACCTTGCTCTTCAACACATAGTCTTTGATCCAGTGACACTGGCCTCCTGACTGTTCCACAAAGAAGACTCCCTATGTCTTGGCTTCTGGTCTTCTGTCTAACTGTCCTCCATACCTGGGACACTGTCCCTCCTCCACTCTAACTACCAACCTCCCTGGCTTCCTTTAAGTCCCAAATAAAATCCTACCTTCCAGAGGAAATCTTCCCAACCCTTCTTAATTATAGTGCCTTCTCTCTATTATTTCCTATTGGCAGCTGGAAGTCAGAAAGGCTCCTTTTCCTGAGTTCAAATCTTACACACTTAACTGGTGACCCTGGGTAAGTCATTTTATCCTGTGTACCTTGGTTCCTCATCTGTAAAATGAGCTGGAGAATGATATGGTAAACCACTCCAGGATCTTTGCCAAGAAAACCCCAAATGGGGTCAATAAGACACGACTGAGATGACTGAATAACAACGGTCATTTTTATTACAGCTCATGTTTGTTTGCGTGTTGTCTTCCCCATTGGATTGTAAGCTTCTGAAAGGCGGGGACTGTCCTTTTCCTCTTTTTATATCTCCAGTGCTTAACACTGTACCTGACACATTGTAGACACTCAATACATGTTTATCGATTAATTTATTATTGATTGATTGAAAAGTTAACCCCAGAGTCAAGGGCAGATAACTTTCGGTTCAAATTTTGGTTCAACATCTATTAGCTGTGTGACCCTGGGTCACTCAAACTCTTTGATTTTCAATTTCTTCCTCTGTAAGATAAAGATTAAAACCCCTGTAGTGCATTTACAGGGTTATGGGAGACAGGTGGGAGGAGAGTGGTGTTGAAAATCATGCTGACTCAGTGACCCATAGTTCTCAGACCTGCTTATCAGTCAGTGTTGGGGGAACTGTCTCCCAGTCCCCAGATATTTGTCATGTAGTCAATCATCCCCTACCTGTCTGTACCTGGAAGTTGTTGTGTACCTCCTACTTGAGGAAGGAAATGAGATGCAAGGGCCCAACCTCTTTTGCTGAAATGGACCTATCTGAAATGTCTTTATCTCATTTTGAAAGTTAGCGATAAAAACTGGCTCCACCTTGAAGCTATCACTGATCTTCAGTGATCAGTCTGTCAACCTGCCTTAAATGCTTTTTAATTCTCCCTGTCCTGAGTTTTGTCTGTTTAATCAGGATGAAAGCCCTAAATGAAGAATTTTCCTGTCAACTGTAGTTTGCAAAGTTTATGTTCTATACAAAAAAGGGATTCTTTTTAGGTTGTATTCCAGCAGACCCTAAGCTTTCTGGAGCCTGGCCAGCTCAGGGTGCACTCCCTCCCATGGTAGCTCCAGCTCAGAAATGACCAAGATGCTTCTAGTCATAGCTTGGCTGCCCTTTCCCACAGGCTGGGCACTGATTTAATCAGAAGTGCCATCTCAGATTCCATTGAGCACAGAGCTTGGACTGGCAGCCAAACCTTCTTGTGTTTCCTGTCAGTAAGCGTCCTCTCCTCTTTACTTTTCCCTGCTTCTGAACCCAGACCCCTTACCCTTTCCCTTAGCTCCCAGGAACCCAAAGGCCAATTCCCAGGCTCTCCGCACCTTCCCAGAAGTACATCTGGCCCTGTGAGAGCAGTGACATTGTCTCCCTAACAGTTCTGTCTTTTTTGTTGTTTCTCTTCACAGTGTCTGATGTAGAGGCCAAGAAGCTAATGGGATATTAGGCTGTATGAGGAGGTCGGGTGTTTAGAACAGGGAATGGGCCCCTCAGACTCCATCTAGAGTACTGTACACTGTCCTGGATGTCTTTAAGTGACATGGCATTGGATGGCTGAGGAATTAGCCTGAGCTGCCTTTTTACTCCAATGCTTCCCGCTGCCCTTGGGCCTTCTCACCCTGGAACATTCTCTCCCTCTGAAGCTCTCTTCTCTGGCTGGTGAATTCCTCTCAGGGTCTCCACCTGAGGGAGGGAGATCGGTGAGTCATGCTTCATTGCTCTCCCTGGTCTGCTTCTTACTCTGCGGACATTGGGAGATTATTAGCTCATTCACTTGACATCACTAGCCTGCCCATGGGACATCACCAAACACTCCCAAAGCTAGCTTCAGTAACCTGCTCCTCTCCATCCTGCTTTTCAGCTCCATTTTCTGTGTGTGCTTTCTTCTCCCATTAGACTAGAAGCTTCTTGAGGGCAAGAACTGTCTTTCTTCTTATTTGCATTTGTATTTTTGGTGCTTAGCACAATACTCGGCACCTAGGAAGTACTTAATAAATGTTTGTTACTTTTCTACCTGTTTAATTCAGTGGCTATTAGAATAGAGATTCAAAGAAATTTCATCTGCCTACGGTGATCAGGCCAGATCCAAGAAGATGAAATGTAATAGGGTTAAATGTAGACTCCAGAGGGGCAGAACTACAGAGTGGTTAGAACCCACTTTGCTTTGACATATTGTTAGCTATGTGACCTTGGACAATGAACTTCTCATTGCCCTGGGCAACTCTTTAAGACAATACAGAATAAGACACACATTTTTAGTCGTGACCAGAAAGGTATTCAGTTCTACTTAACTATACATATCTGTTAGGAAGATTTTTCTTTTCTTTTTAAAAAATTTCCAGTGCAGGGAAGAGGGAAAGAAGATAGGAAGAAAAGAATAAGTGTTTCTATAGAGCCTACTACTGCCAAGCACTGTGCTAAGCTCTTTACAAATATTAACTCATTTGGGGTGGCTGGGTGGTGCAGTGAATAGAGCACCGGCCCTGGAGTCAGGAGGACCTGAGTTCAAATTCAGCCTCAGGCACTTAACATTTATTAGCTGTGTGACCTTGGGCAAGTCACTTAACCCCAACTGCCCTGTCTCTTCCCCTCCAAAAAAAATATGTCTCATTTGATCTACAATCTTGGGAGGTAGGTGCTATTATTATCTCCATTTTACATTTGAAGAAACTGAGGCAGACAAAAGTTAAGCCACATATTCAGAGTCACACAGTTAGTAAGTATCTGAGACTGGATTTGAACTCAGATTCTCCTGACTCCAGGTCCAACACTCTATCCACTATGCCACATAGCTGCTTCGAATAAATGAAAACAATTGCTTATTAGGTAAAAAAAAAAAAAAAACCTAATTAAAAAAGGATAAAGGAGGTTGTTGATCTTCACTGACAGAATTTTCATACTAGGAATATCTCATAACAGTGAAGTCACTGATCTTGTCCAAAATAAAACAAAAATATGGGAAGTCTCACACTTGAATTCAACTATACAAGTTCAAAGACAATCTACCAACCAACAAGTATTATTTCAGTCATGATGCTGTGGATGTCAAAATAAAAATACAGCCATCTCTGTCCTGAAGGAGCTTGCAATCTATCTATCGTAAGAATAGAAAGACAGGTATAGAGAGCAGTTCATGGGAACAGAACCTTGGAGTTTAGTGACCTCAAAGTACAGTATGAACCAACAGTGGGATATAGGATTAGTCAGATAACAAACTGCATTTATTAAATGCGTACAATGCCCCAGGCACTGTGCTAAACACGGGAGAAACAAAGAAAGACAAAAGACAGTCCCTACCCTCAAAAAGCTCATGTTAATGAGGAAGACAGCATGAATACCACTAGCTACGTACAAGGAATAGGACAAATAGAAATAGATTATGAAGCTAGTACTGACAAAGGGAGATAAGAGACTGACTTCCCTTGGAATGGGTTTTCCCATTGAGAGAAGAGGTTTATGCTCAATTTTGGACACCCCATTTGAAGAAGGACGTTGACATGCTGGAGTTGGACCAATGAAAAGTAATCAGGATGATGAGATGCTTGGAAACTATGCTTTTTTTTAAAAAAAAATTTATTTTAGTTTGCATCATTCATTTCCACAAGATTTTGAGTTACATATTTTCTCCCCCTTTTTCCCCCACCCACCGCCCGAAAACAGCCACCCCAGTGTGTCCCCCCTCCCCCACTCTATTCTCTCCTATGTCACTTTT
>JAQQSV010022908.1:0-10481 GCA_028646515.1 Pseudochirops corinnae
GAAATCATCCTTCAAGAAATTCTCAAGGAAAATTGCCCTGATATTTTAGAACCACAGGGCAAAATAGAAATTGAAAGAATTCACCAATCATCTCTTAAAAAAGATCCCAAAAAGAAAACTCCTAGGAATATTATAGCCAGGTTCCAGAGTTCCCAGACCAAGGAGAAAATATTACAAACAGCCAAGAAGAAACAATTTGAATATTGTGGAAACACAATCAGGATAACACAAGATCTAGCAGCTTCTACATTGAGGGATTGAAGGGCTTGGAATATGATATTCTGGAGGTCAAAGGAGCTGGGATTAAAACCAAGAATCACCTACCCAGCAAAACTGAGTATAATGTTTCAGGGGAAAATATGGTCATTCAACGAAATAGAGGACTTCCAAGCTTTCTTGATGAAAAAAACAGAGTTGAATAGAAAATATGACATTTAGATACAGGAAGCAACAGAAGCATGAGAAGGTAAACAGGGAAAAGAAATCATGAGGAACTTATCAAAGTTGAACTATTTACATTCCTACATGGAAAAACGATAATTGTAACTTATAAAACTTTTCTCAATATGAGGATAGGTGAAGGAAATATAAATATATATATGTCTATATAGGAGGGTATAGGGGTGTATGAATACATATGTGAGTGTGTGTATATATGTGTACAGGTATACATAGACAGAGGGCACAGGATCAATTAAATAGGAAGGGATGATACTTAAAAGGTGAAATTGAGAGATGAAAGAGAAATATAATGAGAGGAGATGGGGAGAGACAGAATGGGGTAAATTATTTCATAAAGGAGAGGCAAGGAAAAATTGTTACAATGGAGGGGAAGAACAGGAAGGCAAAAGGGAATGGGTCAACCTTACTCTCATTGAATTTGGTTTAAGGAGGGAATGACATACACACTAAATAGGGTATCTCCTCCTACAGGAGAGTAGGGGGAAGGGGATGAGAGGAGGGATGATGGAGGGGAAGGCAGGTTGGGGGCAGGGTAGTTAGAAGCACACACTTTTGAAAAGGGACAGGGACAAAGTAGGAAATAGAACAAGTGGGGGGCAGGATAGGATGGAGGGAAATATAGTCAATCTTTCACAACATATCCACTATGGAAATGTTTTGCGTAGCTACACACATACAACCTATATTGAATTTCTTATCTTCCCAGTAAGAGTGGGTGACAAGGGAGGAAGGGAAAGAATCTGGAATTCAAAGTTTTAAAATGAAATGTTTAAAAAAAAAAAAATATATATATATATATATATACATATATATATGTTTTTACATGCAACTGGGAAATAAGATATGCAGGCACTGGGGTAAGGAGATCCATCTTGCCCTACCAGAAAGTTGGAGGGGCATGGAGGAGAGAGCAGATTGGGGGAGGGGCTATACAATGAGATCGCTGTTTTGGGGTGGTGGGTAGGGGAAAGATGGGGAGAAAATTTATAATGCAAAATCTTGTGGAAATGAATGATGTAAACTAGAAATAAAAATAAAATTTAATTTTAAAAATTTTTCAAAAGAGCACATGCAGTATGGGTTAAATTTTTTTAATATTCGCCTTCATTTCAAAATATATTAATACTCATGCCTTTCCCAGTAAGCTATTCCTAGTAACAAAAGAAAGGGGGGGGGAGGGGAATGAGGAAGAAAAAAGTTCAATACAAACTAACCAGCATGTCTAATAAGTAACTATGTGTGCTATATTTCTCACACACTGAAAGGTGGGTATTTTATAAAAAGAAATAGTGATAAAGTTTTCATCTCTTCTTCAAGGATAAGCTTGATCATGGTATTTACATGGAATTAACTTTCAGGTTTGTTGTTCTTCCCATTTACATTATTTTAGTAATTTTGTATATTTTTATCCTTGTTCTTATACCACATTGCATCAGTTGGTTGAGCTCTTCCCATGCCCCATTGAATTCTTCATATTCATGATTTCTTATGGTGTAGTAATATTCAACTACATTTGCATACTACAATTTATTTAGCCATTCCTAGTTCTTTGCTAAGAAATATTTATCTTAAATGCATAATGTCATGTAAATTCCTTGAGGTCAGGGACTAGGTACTTTTTTTCTGTATACCCAATCCTAACACAATACATTACTCATAGCAGACACAATCAATATTGAACTGAGTTAAACTGAATTGAAGGAAAAAGTAATTAAATTAAAAGTGACTTATTAGCTGCTATCCCAGTAGAACTTCAGAAATTGTTCAAACCTTCATGGAACAAATAGTAGTCTAGGAGTTCCAACTAAAGTGTAACAGGTATTTAATTATTTGTTGAATTGAATTTCTTTGCAGACTAACAGATGATAACTCTAGTGAAAAGAGGAAGCTCTATTGCAGTGGAAATAGCCTTGGTTTTGGAATCAGAGGACTGCTCTTACATCCTGTTTCTGCTACTTATGATTTGTATGATGTTAGGGAAATAGTTTTACTTCTGAGGGCATTTTTCTCATCTGTAAAATGAGAGGGTTTGACGAGGGAACATCTAAGGTCTTTTTCCAGCACTAAATCTATGATCCTATGGTTAGCCTAAAAAAGAGAATTCTTAGAGACAGGGGCTGATTATAAAATTTTCAATGTGAACATTTAAACCTCAGAACTGGGCAAACCCAATCAAGGCTTGATTTATTGTTTTGCTGATTGTCTTCTGAAAGTGAAGGAGAAAATGTTAATAATAGGGATTAAACTTATAAATGTGTCATGCATACTTTTCCCACCCACCCACCCATGCAGATGACTGGTTGTTAAACATTTACCAACATATTACTATTTAAAGAGCAAGAAAGTAGCTTTCAGATAGTTGAAAGGTTTTTGTTTGGAAGAGAGATTGGACTTGTCTTTCTTGGCCCTAGATGCCAGAATAAGGATCATTCAGTAGAAATTACAAAAAAGGAAATGTCAAATCAACATAAGGAAACTACCTAAAAATAAGAACCAGCCAAAGTGGAAGAATCTGCCTTGGGTGGTGGTAAGTCACTAGAGTGACTTCAATTGGATGGCCAGTCACTGGGGATACTGTAGACAGGATGCATAACTTGGATGAGGTTGGCCTCTGGGGTTTTTGCTATTTCAGATTGTATGACTCATGGATAAAGTAATACCAAATAATTCTCTAGGAGGTATATGATTTAAAGAGATGGGAGAGGATCAATCACCTCATCTTTATTCCATTTGTTAAATAGTTCAGAAATTTTGGTGTTTTACCCTCAACTCGAGGGATAAAGGTGAATTTTAAGATTTTAATTGAATGAGTGAAAAGGCATTTACGAAGCTCTCAGTATAAGCCAGACACTGTGCTAAGCTCTGGAATTATAAAAACAAGTAAGTTAGGCAATCCCACTCCTCAAAGAGCTTACATTCTAAAGGGAAGCCAGCTCAGAGTGGGAAGCTATAAAGCCAAGCATAAGCAGCTTTTCAGAAGAATGCTGCTGTGAACAGCTTTTAAGATTCTGATTACACAGTATAGTGAGCACTCTACTTATTCCATAACAAATCAAAGCAAAACATTCACAATAAATCAAAGTACAGCATTCACAATATTACAACTTATCACAGAAAATCAAAATATAGTATTCACAACAGCTTATCATTAAAATGGCCACATGGTTTTCACTACAGTGGTCACAAAGTTTTGAACAAAGAACAATCATTGAGTAATTTAAGCATTCACAAAATCCTTAATTCAATCACAAAGTACAACAGTCAAAGTTTTCCACTCATAGGGCACACTAAGTTAACTCAATCAATCACTTATTCAGTCATCAATCAGTATTCTATCATCAGAAAATACACAAGACCCTCTACCCTTAGGTCACTAGTAAATTTACAATTTCTCAGTCAGTACACAGTATCCAAGTAAAGTCTTCTTTCAGCTTGACTTGGAGTGGTTTCTCGGATTCCCTGGATCCCCTTCCATGGTCCCAGATCCCACCTGGATTCACCAAACTGTCACCTGGGTTCAAAGGCAGACAGTTCCCAAGTCCTTGTCCAGCTCTCCATGCAGTTTCTGTTCTACACTGAAGCTCACAGTGTCCAGTTCACCCCAAATCCTTCACAGTTTCTGTTCCTGGGAAGTCAAGTTTCAACAATGCCACAAACAAGTTCATAGAAAGTACTAGCATCACAGTCATGCTTCCTCAGTCTTTTGGCAGCTCTGGCTGGCCCTCGGACTCAGTGGAAGTTTTGGCTGGTTCCCAGAATCAAAATCACTCCATCAAGGTTTTCAAAATCAAACTCATTCTCTCCAGCCTCGGAATGGGGAGGGGGGGGGGAGTCTTTCCTCTTCAGCCTCCTTGGCTCCTCTTCAGCCTCTTTGGCTCCTCTTCAGCCTCTCCAACAGCAGCAGCTTCTTCCTCCATGGAGTTTGCTCCAAGAAGATCTGTCTCTCCCTCTCTGGGGCTTTTCCTTATATATAGTATTGCCCCTCCCTGTTCAGTCCCTTCCTATAACATCAGCAGCAAGAGACAGGAGTTCATACCTTCTGTTCCTTTAACAAAGGCTTAATCTGAACTAGGTGCTAAGTACCTCTTAGCTTAGCAATACAAAAGGAACTTCAAATCTCATTACTGTTACAGGAGCTGGAGATGAAAATCAAGGTGCAAAGTACCAGAGGAAAGAAGCATGGTTTAGAAATATCTGGGAATCACATTTATTATTATTGATTATATTTTTATTTATTATTATTATCTGGCTGGGTCAAATCTATCTAGAAAAGTTGAGAGTTCTTTAATCAGAATCCAGGTTCCCAGAGGCAAGAGTCTGAGTTCCAAGGAAAAGAGGAGGCTACGGGATACCCCAAGTATAGCCTATACTAGGAAAAGGAAAAGAAGAAATGGGTATTGAGGAAGGGGACGGGGAAAGTGTCCATTCCCTGAGGAAACAGATCTAGACAACTCAACTTGCACATCATTTTTTCATGGTAAACCTATCTAGCTTATGAGGGAATTGCCACTTGCTGTTTGATCCCTTTTCTGAAGGAAGATAGCAGGTGTTTGGGGGTGGATCTCTAGGGACCCCTCCTGTCCTATTTGCCTTCCAAAGGATCAAAGATCTAGTGTTAGAAAGTATCTTAAAAGTCTAGTCCCACCCCTTCATTTTATGGATGAGGAAACAGAAACCTAGAGGAGTTAAGTGACTTAACCAGGATCATACAGGTAGTAAATAGTATATCTGGGGATTTGAACTCAGCTCTTGTGATTCCAGATTCAGTTATCTTTCAATGGTCTCATATTCATATACTACTTCCTCGGACCTGTTCCCAGGGTGAGCATTTGATTGCTTCACCTGTCAAAAGTATTCTCAAATGTTGAAATATTAAATGAGCAGCAGAGGCTAGCATAGCCCCCTTGGAACTCCAGTGAGTAAAGAAAGACAAGAGGTCTTACCAGGCAAGAAGGGCTCCTTATTCTGTACAAAGACATTGCTTTTCTGTTTTGAATGGCAGGGCCCACACCTGATGAAACATACACATCTCTGTCACCTGGCTTCCTAGCTACTGCCACAGTCTCCTGTTGGACTCAGGATAAATCTCTGTTCCTCACCCACCTGTTCATAGGCTGAGATTTTCTCCTCAGTGGGTCTGTATTTATCAGGACGTTGGCTGAGACCAGTGGTTTCAACGTTGGGTTTTCTTAACTGGCTGAGGACTTTCTGAACCTAACTACAGAGCTGAGCTTTTTCTCAAAATAGAGGGCAACTGATCCCTGGGGAGTTAAAAATAGAGCTCCGTGGAGTGGCTGAAGTCTAGTGTGCCTACCCAAGACTTGCCTAAGGAGAAGGGTGAGATTGGGGTGGAAACTTGGGATTCTACCCCAGAAAGTCTGATGTCCATGGAGCTATGCAGTAAAGTCTGATTATTTCATTTCCCAAAGCACCACATTCACAAATAATGTTTCCTTCAGAAACAATGGGCATCTTAATATGCAGACATGGAACCATTGAGTTAAAAGTTAGGGGGAGAAGCTGGGGTCATGCTCCTAGCTGAGCCTATCTATCATTTATCAGTTTTCTAGAATTTGTGGCAGGTTTTCACATACTCCTGCCTGTATCTATTTGTACATAATAGATACTTAATATTTAAGGTGTTTGTTGTAAAACAGCTAATTTGTTGGATTAGATGACCTCTGAAGTGTGTTTTATTAGAATGCTAGTCCTGGAGTGAGGAAGACCTGAGTTTAAACCCCACCCCTTGCACTGATTAGTTGTGTGACCACAGACAAATAATTAAACCTCTCTGAGGCTCAGTTACCTCATCTGTAAAATGAAGATAATGATGCCTATAGTAGCGGACTCAAACGAGAAAAGGTATCATGTAAAGGGCCTGGAATTCCAAAGTGCAATATGACTGTCAGAGGTTAGATTAAGGATTATTTTTCCACTCTGCTGGTTATTCCAGGAGAATGTAGGCTCCTTGAGAGCAGAGACTGGTTTTTTTATTCGTATTTTTATGTTCCCAATCAATCAGCAAGCATTAATTAATCATCTACTAGGTGCCAAGCACTGTGCTAAGTGCTAAGGATATAGAACACAAATGAGACCAAAAAACAAAACAAAACCCAAATGTTCCTACCCTCAAGGTGCTTATATTCAATTGGGAAAGATGATCTGTCCATATTCCCGAACTCTATTACATAAGTATGTGCAAAATTAATACAAGGTAATTTAGGAGGGGCATTATTAGCAACTAGGGTTAGGAAAGAGAATTTAGAAAGATCTCAGCAGGAGGTGATGCTTGAGGGAAGCACGGAAGGGAAGTAGGCGGAGGGGAGATAGAAGTGCATGCATTCAGGCTTTCCCCAACACTGCAGTTGTAATTGATGGTGTTGTCAACATTGCTATTGTTACGATTGCTATTAGTAGCCCAACACTAGCAACTCAGAGACTCCCAAAACTTGAATAAGCAATTATTCCAGTTCACTATGTCCTAGAAATAGTTTTTATACTTGATTAAAATGCTTTTAACAGGACCACAACTTAACACCATTAGCCTGGTTGGAATCACCACATTGCAGAAAGCTAAGAGCACCAAACCATCATTTCTTCTAAAATACTCTACAATTTCAGCCTAACTGATGGAGCAAGGGATGGGGGAAGGGACATTCCAGAGACTGCCAGTCAATTAAAGTCTGACTACATTCGTTTATATAATGAGTCATTTCTTGTGCTAATACTAAGCAGAGTCTAGAACAGAGTAGACACTAAACAAATGTTTATGGAAATGAAAAAAAAAAAGATAAAATAGCTTCCTGGGATTTGGGGGGAAATCTCTTGATTTTCACATAGAAAGATTCTAGTTCATTATAGCTCTGAGCCTATAACCTTGACCTTGTCAGCACTAGTGCCCTAGCCCACTGAGCTAACCTGTTCTGGCTCTGCTCCTGGCCGACTATTTTACACAGAGAATCCTTTTGTTTAAAAAGGGGAAGAGGGTGAGAGAGGGAGGGGTGGAACATGAGACCCACTGAAGTCACCGTCCCTCTCAGTAACAGATTCCTCCTACTCCCAGAGCGTTACAGAAGTCGGCCAAAGGACTGGGGTGATGCCCCCTTCAGACCACGGAGGATGCATATTTGAAGCAACAACATTTTTTGCTGCTTCTGCAAGAAAGGGCAGGTTTGCAAGTCCTGTAGGGAATCAGAACCGCCTTGTAACAGCTCAGGAATTTGTGCGTTTGTCCTGCTGTCCAATAACAACAACCCTGAGTCATTTGGATCTAAGAGACTGTCAGGTCCACCTCCTCCCTTACTGAGAAGGCCTTTTGCCCTGAAATCCAAAGAGCTCTCTCCTTCATTGCAATACTCCAGGAGAAACTTTCCCATCTCAGCAGCACAGGGATTGAAAGCAGAACTCAGGGGCAAAGGGGATTTAGATTCAGCTTCTGTGACTCACTGTGTAGATGACTAACTAACATAATCCTTTGGGCCTCAACTTTACCTACAAAACTATTTTGTTTGACCTAATTCCCAGCAATAGAGGTTGAGGCCATCAGTGATCAAGTGATGAGAGAGAGAGAGAGAGAGAGAGAGAGAGAGAGAGAGATCTTAAAAAGGAATGATGTTTGGACAAGGGACATGCCTTATATTTTTCACAAATGCCTTCTCTCCTCACACCTGTTTGCCATTATACAATTACCTTTGTACAGTAGGACCTCATTAACTCAGTCTCCATTAGATCAGAATTTATGATTCTTAGGGGGCATCTGCAAACCTCTACCTTCATCCTGTCAAATAGAGTTGTTAAACAAATTAGTATAAACAAGATTGTAGGGGGCATGATTAACCTACTTAAGATAATAAGCTATGTAATAGGTGTTCTTACATGGTTAATGGTATGCAACTGATGAGCTCATTCCAAATCTTTCTTATCCACAGGGCTATCTCTGATGAGGGGAAGAGCCCAAGGCCAAGTCTGTGTGTACTGACTGGGTATCACCACCAACCAGAGGGGCAAGTCATACTCTCTTTTCCTTCCTCCTGAGCCCTTCTCCCCTCAATTTTTTATTCAGGTGAAAACTATAGCCTCAGATGGAATAGATCAACTGATGTTTATTGTGTCTATATGTGCCAAGACCTGATAAAACAGAGAAAAATCATAGTCATTGAACTTAGACCTGGAAAGGTCCTTAGAAAGCATATTCTAACCATATCATTAGGAAAACGAAGCCCCATGAAATTAAATTACTAGCCTGGGGTCACAAAGGTTGTTGTTCAATTATTTCAGTCATGTCTGATTCTTTGTGACCCCATTTGGGGTTTTCTTGGCAGAGATACTTGAGTGATTGTCCATTTCCTTCTGTAGCTCAGTTTACAGAGGAGAACTGAGGTGAACAGGGAAAAGTGACTTGCCCAGGGCTACATAGCTAGTAAGTGTCTGAGGTCAGATTTTAACTCAGGAAGAGAAGTCTTCCTGATTCCAAGCCCAGCACTCTATCCACTGCCACCATCACAAAAGGTGTTATGTGACCAAATTCAGACTGACTCCAAATTTTATGTTCTTTCCACTATCATACCCTGTTTCTAAATTATCACTGGAAGTATTACAGGCTAGCTAGGGAACGGACAGACTCACTTGGTATCCTGTGACTGAGGCTCAGGGAAGGCTGTGTAGTATAATTAAATCTACAAAATAAAGATAAGAATAATTATAAAAACATTCCGCAGCATTGTGAATGTATATAAAATACTTTATCAACCTTTTTTGGTGTAGCAATCAAAATTTCATTGGTGTGGAGAACTCCTAGAGAAGAAACCCCTATGAACAATGCAGTTCAGTACCTTTTCTGAGTCTTAAATTCTTAAAGAGTTGTTTGGGGCATTGAGGGGTTAAGTGACTTGCCCAATACCCCATAGTTAGTACGTATAAGAAGAGGGAGCAGGCAGAATCAAGATGGCAGCATAGAAGCAGGAAAACTCCGCAGCTCCCCCCATAACCACTTCAAATACCTATAAAATATGACTCTAAACAAATTTTAGAGCTACAGAACCCACAAAGCGACAGAGAGAAACAAATCTCCCACTGAAGGCATCTTGGCAGGCAGAAAGGAAAGGTTCATTGTAGTGAGCTGGGAGCAGAGGTGAGTCTGAGGTTTTAGCCCCAGGGCAGCCTGGATCAGCCATGGCAGGAGCATTTGGGAGAGAGGATCACCAGCAGCTATGGTGGTTTCCAGAATTATCAACCCATAAATGCCAAAGACAAAGTAAAAGATCAGTGGAACTCTGCTAAATCTGGGGGAGACAGAGTGTGGTCTGGCCTTTTCCCCAGGAGTGAGAAGCAGTGGAGGTGTGGTGACCCTACAGCTGCCTCCACATAGCTGCTTCAGAACTCCAGCTTGCAGATCATAAGGGGGCCAAGCAACCATTCAGAGGCTAAGTGCTCTTGTCTTAACCTGCCTGGATCTGGATCACAGTCTTAGATGGTAGTCCTGAGGTGTGTGACCAGTGAGCCAAAGCTGGTGGGGGCTGTAGAGACAGGGCCCTCTTAATAGCTCTAGCAACTGCAAAAACCCCAGCAATCTGGGACAAAGATCTCCCCTCTGGAAGCAGAGTTCTACTGTGGCAAAGAGCTCAAATGTCAAGTAATTGAGTGGCAACATGAGCAAGCAAAGGAAGCAAAGCAAGCACAGCAGTCCAACTTTAGATTCCTTTTTTGAGGACAAAAAGGATCAAAGCATGAAATGGGAGGAAGACATCACAGTCAGAACTCCTGCACCAAAAGCTTCCAAGAAAAATATAAACTGGTTACAGGCCATGGAGGAGTTCAAGAAGGATTTTGAAATTCAAGCAAGAGAAGTGGAAGAAAAATTGAGAAGAGAAAGGAAAATGATGCAAGAAAATCACGAAAAGCAAGTTAACAACCTGACTGAAGAAAATAGCACCTTAAAAAATAGACTAACTCAAATGGCAAAAGAGGCCAAAAAAGCCAATGAGGAGAAGAATGCCTTAAAAAGCCAAATTTACCAGATG
>JAQQSV010022909.1:0-10481 GCA_028646515.1 Pseudochirops corinnae
GGGGCTGGGCTTGGCTCCCAGCATGCTGAGATGGACCCTTCCTGTCTGCCTGCCAGCCTGCCTTCAGTGGGAGATTTGTTTCTCTCTGTCACTTTGTGGGTTCTGTTGCTCTAAAATTGGTTTAAAGTCATATTTTATAGGTATTTGAGGTGGTTATGGAGTGAGCTCACAGAGTTTTCCTGCTTCTATTCTGCCATCTTGGCTCTGCCCCCCACAGATTTACAGAGCTTTGTGAAGGGTCTCTTGTAACAAAGTAAAATAGTTAGGTAAAACTAATAATACAGTGACTTCATCTGAAAGTTCTTGCAATATTTCACACCTGTAGCACCCTTGCCTCTCTTTAAAGAAAAAAACCCCAGAAATTCAATTTCTTTTCCACCCTGACCCCATTGAAATAAAAGTGGAAAAGATCAAATTTCTTGTAACAAATATTCATAGTCAAGCAAATAAAATTCTCTGAATGCTATACAGATAGATAGATACATAGATAGATATAGAGATGTATGTGTGTATATCTCATTCTAGACCCAAATCAATAATCTCTCCATAATGTAAACATGTAATAGCATGTTTTATCATCAGTCCTCTGGAATCATGAATAGTCATTGTATTGATCATAGTTTTTATAGCTTTCAAAGTTACTTGTTTTTATAGTGTACTTATTATACAAATTGTTCTTCTGGTTCTGCTAATTTCATTTAAGTAAATAGTTAATTGGAATTCACTTTGAAGGGTACATTTCATTATCAGGAATCCAGAGGTATCATATTAGGGAGAGCTCTTGCTATTTCTTCTGTCTTTCTAGTGAGAGATATACCATTCTCTTCATTTATCCAGCTCAGCTAACTCTTTCAGAAGGAGTAGGTCAGAATTGTCCTCATTCCTGTCCATCATCTGAGGTCAAAGAGTGAGTCAGTCCCTGAAAGTCACACATCTGTGCATATGACAATCTCAGTGTGGCTCGGTGTTCAGTCTGTCGTTTTATCGGGTACTCTACCCTAGTTAGATGATACAAGGTACATTGTTCCTTTAGCTCGGAGAATATGAACATTATAATAGCTATCAAAAAGGTATTTGAAAGAAATGACTAGAGGAGTACTTCACCCTCCATTCCACCAGTTCTTTTCCTGAGCCCAATAACATAATGAATATTTAATTTTACTTCATAATACTTATATTAAAATCAAACCATAATACCTGACCACTCTCTTTCCATATATGCATAGGATTACGAAGTATCACAGAGAACAACAGACTTTTCATTCATACTTGAACATTAATAACATCATTAATCCATCAAGAAGCATCAGATTCACTCACTTAGAAGCCACTGCCAACTAGAGAAAGTACCCTAATATAAGATACCTTTCAAAGAAAAACAAACATATAGGTGCATAATAGAAAAAAAAATCCAAAGTATCATGTGATATAGAATTTCTATGAAAAGTTTTTTTATCCAAATTTCTTTTGATTTTAATTAAAATTGTTTTCATTACCAAAATTGCCTTTATTTATTGTCATTTTCATCACTTTTTCTTTCTGATCTTCCCCCCAGGTAGGGTCATCTTCACTATGACACATTGGTACTAAGAACCCAAGTAAGTTGTATTCAGATTGCATGTAAACCAGATTTGGGGGCAGGAAAGGAGAGAGGAAGAGAGATCTCCATAGACAAATATCATATTTATTGAACTTAACCTGTGTAAACTGCATCAAACATAATTGAATTAAAAAGACTTTAGTGTAAGATTTGGTCATTGCCCATAAAAAACTTAATGATCTGGTTGGGAAGACAAGACAAATGTGAAATAATTATCACAATGAGGATTTTTTGATGAATTCTGTCCCAGACCCTCTTCTCTTTTTCCTCTATGCTACATTACCTGATGATTTCATCCACTTCCATGGATTTAATTGATCTATAGTTTTCTTTCTCTGTTTTGACTCTTCCTGATTTAGGCATCATCATTATATTTGTGTCATAAAAGGAATTTGGTAGGACTCCTACTTTATCAATTTTCCCAAATACTTTATATAGTATTGGAATTAATTTTTCTTTAAATGTTGTAATGGCAATAGGAATTTGAAGATCTTCCCTGCCCCTTAACAAGCCTAAGTTGAATTTGGGGACCTCCCCTGATTTGAAAATATACTCTGCTCCCAATAGACTGAATGTGGTCACATGAAACCTGTGGTGGGAAGAGTTTGCTGAAAGGTGGAGCAGAACCCACAGGAGAAGCTTGTTTTGAGGGAGGCTTGTTTTTCAGGAAGGCACAACTTTTGTTTGTGGTCAAATGGGTCATGAGGATTGTGACATTCTCTGACGCAGGAGAAGGTTATATATACCTCTGAGGTGAGGTTTTGCTTTGGGGTTCACTTTGGGAAGAGTTGTGTGATTTGGCCAGATGAGACTCTGGGCAGCCTTCAAGCACCCCGACTTTGAAAACTCAGATGTTGGTTCTTCTCTCTCTGGTACTAACTGTATGTATGTGATGGTCAGACAGCTAGAAGCCCTGTCTGCTGAATTGTGTTATTTTCTCTCTCTGTATTTTTTGTCTGCTTTTAACTTCTGTTTGTATCCTCTGAAATTCAGGGCACTGACTTTTTCCCCTGAACTAGGTAAATGATATGTATGTTTGATTAAAGTAAGATTGTTAACCCTTTGTGAGTTGCTTTCCTTTAGAAAAGCAGATCGAAGAAACTGTGCTAGTAGCCATGCTGGGTATGCTAGGGTGCTTGCTGCTACAAATGTTTGATAGAATTCACTTGTGAATCCATCTGATTCTGAAGTTTTTTTCTTAGGGAGTTCATTGACGGCTTGTTCAATTTCTTTTTCTAACATGAGTTTATTTAAGCATTCCATTTTCTCTCCTGTTAGTCTGGACAGTTTATGTTTTTGTAAATATTCATCAATTTCACTTAGATTGTCAGATTTATTGCATACAATTAGGCAAAATAGCTTCAGTTTCCTTTTCATTGGTGGTAAATTTACCCTTTTTCATTTTTGATACTTTTCATTTCCCTCCATCCTATTTTCCCTCATTTCAAGTGATGCTCACTCCTCTCCATTCTTTCCTACCACTGTATTAGTTTTCTATTTTTCACCTCTTCATGTGAGATAATTTACTCCATACTACCTCTCCCTTCCTTCTTCTCTCAGTACGATTCTCTTTCTCACCCCTTAAATGTTTGTTATATCATCCCATCAAAGTCAACTCATATGCCCCACCTTCTCTCCATGCATATTCTTTCTAACTGCCCTATAGTTTTTAAGAGTTACAAGTGTCATCTTCCCATATAGGAATGTAAACAGTTTAACCTTATTGAATAACTTATGTTTTATCTTTCTTGTTTATCTTTTTATGCTTCTCTTGAGTCTTTTATATGAAAATCAATTTTACTCTTTAGCTCTACTCTTTTTATCAGGAATGTTTAAAATTCCTCTATTTAATTGAATATCCATTTTCCCTGTTAAAGAATTATGCTTAGTTTTGCTGGGTAGATGATTCTTGGTTGTAATCCAAACTGTTTTGCCTTCTGGAATATCATGTTCGAAGCCCTCCAGTCCTTTAATGTAGAAGTAGCTAGATCCTGTTTAATCATGACTGTAGATCCTTGATATTCAAACTGTTTCTTTCTGGCTGCTTATAGTATTTTCTCCTTGACCTGTGAGTCTGGAATTTTCCTATAATATTCCTGGGAGTTTTCATTTTGAGATCTCTTTCAGGAGGTGATCAGTATGTTCTTTTGATCACTAGTTTACTCTCTGGTTCTAAGATATCAGGGCAGTTTTCTTTGATAATTTCTTGGAAGATGCTGTCCATGTTCTTTTTTTTTTTCCTATCATGGTTTTCAAGTAGTCTAAAAATTCTTAAATTATCTCTCCTGGATGTATTTTCCAGGTCAGTTGTTTTTCCAATAGGATATTTCATATTTTATTTTTTTTCACTCTTTTGATTTTGTGTGATTGATCCTTGATGCCTCACAGAATCATTAATTTCTGCTTGTCAAATTCTACTTTTTAAGGAATTATTTTATTCAGTTAGATTTTGTACTTCCTTTTTCATTTGAACAATTCTACTTTTTAAGGAGTTGTTTTCTTTAGTGAATTTTTGTACATTTCCCCCCATTTTTGTGCTTCCTTTACTAATCAATTGACTTTTTTTTTCATGATTTTCTTATATATGGCAACCCCATCCTCATAGTCCCTTCCTCTCAACCCAAGAGTCATGCTGGACTTTCACTAAGCTTCCAGGAGTTCCTTCTGGGCCTAAGACCAATTCAGATTTCTCTTTGAGGCTTCACATGTAGACATTTTGATATTGTTGCCCTCTTCAAGTTTGTGTTTTAATCTTGTCTATCACCATACCAGCTTTCTATAGTTAGGATTTGTTTATTTTTTTATTTTCACACTTTTCATGACTTTAAACGTTGAGTTCTGCTTCTGGTTTACGGGGTGTACTGAACCATGCTTCTTGCACTGGAGGCTGGGGGTCTGGACCCTGGCCTGCTGTGCTGGGACCTCGGGACCTGGTTGCACCTTCTGTGCCCAGGTTGAAGGCCTTACAGCTTACCTGTGGTGCTACTGGCCTATTGTGCAATGGCCATTGGGCTTTGGTTGCTGAACTCTGCTGGGGCTAGGGGCCTCTCAATGGCTTGCCTAGAAACTACTTGTGCTGGGTTGTCCTCCCCTTTTACAGACTGACCTTTCCTGCAGTCTTTCTAAGTTGTCTTGGGCTGGAAAATTTTTTCATTACATCCTTTTGTGGGTTCTACTGCTCCAGAATTCATTTAGAAGTGCTTTTTAAAGTTGTTTGGAGGGGATTTGGGAAAAGTTCAGGCAAATTCCCACCTTTTTCTGTCTTCCTGCCTCCATCATTTCTATGATGACTCTCAGATCTATCCATTCGGCCCCAACCTCTCTATTGACTTCAATCTCACATATCCAGCTGCCATATAGACATTTGGAACTGGAGGTTCAGTAGACATCTTAAACTCGGCACATCCAAAACTGAACTTATCTTTCCCCCTAAGCCCTCTCCCCAACCTTTACCTTTTTTATTGTTATATAGAGGGCAACTCCATCCTCCTAGTCCCTCCCTCTCAACCCAAGAGTCATGCTGGACTCTTCACTATCTCTTACCCCTCATGTCCAGTCTGTTACTAAGGACTTTTGACTTCACCCTTGTAACGCCTCTCCAGTGCGCCCCCTTCTCTCCTGACACTGTCACCATTCTGGTGCAGACCCTCATCTCCTCACATTTGGACAATTAAAATAGCTTGCTGGTATGTCTGCCTGTCTCAAGTTTCTCCCCATTCCACTCCATCCTCCATTCAAGCACTAAAGTGATTTTCCTAAAGTGCAACCCCAACCATGTCGCCCCTCCTTCTCAATAAACTTCAATAATTCCCTATCACCACCAGAGTCAAATAGAAAATTCTTTGTTTCACATTCAAAGCTTTTCATAACTTAGTCCTTTCCTACCTTTCCAGTCTTCTTATACATTGTTCCTTGTCATATATTCTTCTATGCATAGGAGACATTTGTCTCCTGGCTATTCCATGAACAAGATACTCCATCTCTTGGCTCCAGGAATTTTGTCTGGCTGCCCTGCCATCCCTGGAATGCTTTCCTTTCCTTCCCTTCCTCATCTCAGCATCTTGGATTCTCTGGCTTCCTGTGAGTCCCAACTAAAATCCCATTTTGTACAGGAAACCTTTTCCTCTTAAGTCTAGCGTCTCCCCTCTTTTAATTTTTTGCTATTTGTCCTGTCTATAGTTTGTATGTATGTGAATGTTGTCTCTCCATTAGATTGTAAGCTCCTTGAAAGCAAAGATTGTCTTTTGCCTCTTTTTGTACCTCCAGCTCTTAGTCTAGTGTCTAACACACAGTATATGCTTAATAAATATTTATTGCCCAACTGATTAGCTGACTGGTTAATTGCCTAAAGTGCTAGGCTTAGAGGGAGGTACAAAGTTCCAGTGGGGCTTATAGACTGGTCATCTTTGAATATGAATACATATACATACATAGGAACTTATGACATACAACAATAATTATAACAGATGGCTTTTGGAAGACTTTTAAAGTGCTTTTTTCATATTATTGTACTTTTATCTCACAACAACTAGAAGATTACAGTCCCCATTTTAAAAATAAGGAAACAGACCTCAGAGAAGTTAAGTGACTTGTCCAGAGGCACATAAGACATAAATAAATCTGGTCTCTTGTGATTCCAAGTCCAATATTCTTTCTTCTAATTCATTGATGAATTAGGTCTAAATAAAATGAAATGAATCAAAACAACAACAACAAATAATAATAATTCTAATTTCATAATTAATTAATTAAATTTTCGACATTCACTTTTATAAGATTCTGCGTTCTAAATTTTTCCCCTTCCTCCACTTCCCCCCTTCCCAAGATGGCATGCAATCTGATATAGGCTATATATGTACTATCATATTGAATGTATTTCCATATTAGTCATGTTGTGAAAGAATAAGAACAAAAGGGAAAACAACAAGAAAGAGAAAAAAAAGAAAATAGTAAAGGATGAACAATAAGAAAGACGAAACAAAACAAAACAAAAAAAGAGAGAGAACAGAAATGGTATGCCTCAATCTGCATTCAGACTCCATAGTTCTTTCTTGGGATGTGGATGGCATTTTCCATTATGAGTCTTTTGGAATTGTCTTAGATCATTGCATTGCTGAGAAGAGTTAAGTCTATCAAAGCTGGTCATTACACAATCCAACGTTCTTTCTACCATATGCCCCATCCATTAAAATAATTGATCTCAGCTCTAAACCAATCATGTCACTCTTTTGTTCAAAAGTTTTCAGTGCCTCCCTTTTGCCTATTGACTAACTTATGGCTAATTATTTTTGCATCACCTACATTTCCCAATGTTTTCCCCTCTCCCTCTCTCAGAATGCTATTCCTTCAAACAAAGAATAAAAGAGAGGAAAAGAGTTAAGCAAAAGAAAAAACCAAACCAAACCAAAAAACTTCCTGAAATCTTTTGTCTTCAAAATAAAACAGACAGTTTTCTATCATTTATCTGGGCATTTTATTTTTTGTTTCTTCGAGTAAGGAAGCCAGCTTTTGTCTTCCACGTTGCTATGAATAATTTTTGAAAAAGCAATACGATCTGAATGTTAATGGAGTTTGAACAGGTAGGAGCCTGGTGTGTGTGTGTGTGTTTGGGAAAGCATTCTCCTTAGATTATTATGCCTTCCTCCTCCCAACCTTACCTCTACATCTACTGTGACCCCTCTAATGCCCCCCCTTCCTGACACCCCTGGATTCCAGTGTTCTTTCTCCTTCCCCACAGGAAGAATTCAGCAGGGGCTCCATTGTTCATTCTAGCCTCACACTTCTATACATGTCCCTTGTTTTAATGCCTTCCCTGCAGAGCTCCTGCTTGCCTAATCCCATTCATGTCCATGAAAGGTTGTCGATATTTAAAGTTCATTTCAGGAAGGTTTCATAATAAGAACTGGGGAAAATAACACAATCTCTTTTAAAAACGTTTCCTTCCTCTGTTCTGCTGATGGAATCAAACAATTCAGAGTACCATCTGTCCTGTAATGGGTCCAGATTTCATGATTTATTTTTGAAGTTATTTGTTTCCTTTGTTTTAGGGCACCTACTGGTAGGATTCCCTTCCCTCCTTGATGTATTCAGACTCTGCCATTTATTTGATCCTTGAATTTGCAATTCCAGATGCAAAGTAATCCACCAGAGCTCTAGGAAAATGTCACTCACTGCTCTAGCTAACTAAGTATGGGGGATGGGAATTATGAAAGACAAGATGGATTTAATTTTCATTTAGGGGTGTCTTTTCCCAATTAAGTTGTTCTTAAAGACGAGTCAAGGAGAGGTAGAATGGGGGATAACATCAGCAGTGGACCATTTTCTATCTCTGTCCTCAGAGTAATAACACTAGGTCACATGTGCATAGCAATTTAAGGTTTATACAGCATTTTCTTCCTCTTTTTATTCTGTGCCACACATCACTTTCACAGAACCTCTAAGTTCACTTGACCCTGCCATCCTCTCTCCTCACTGTCAGACTCCTGGAAAAAGTAGTCTTTAGCTGCTGCTTCCATTTCTTCAGCTCCCCACCTGGACCTCTCCATCCAGCATTGTGAAAAGAGCCCTGGGTTTGGAGGTCGATAATCTTAATTTAAAGTGAATTTCAGTTCTGCTACTTACTACTTGTGTCTCCTTGGGCAAGCCACTTCATTTCATTAGTGTTGTTTCCTTCTCTGTAAAAGGAGAGGTTAGACTGCAGGAGCTGTAAGGTCCCTTATAGACTGGTTTTTGCATTCTCTCTTGCAACCCAGCTTCAGCCCCCACCATGCTACTGAAATAGCTCTCTCCAAAGTCCCTTAGTGGTTTCTCTTTATGAGCAAAATCCATTGGGATTTTTTTCTGATCTTATTGTTTTCGATGTCCCCATTGTATTTGACACTGAAACACCTCCTTTATGCCCTCTCTTCCTTTGTTTTCCATAACATTGTATCATAGATGCCTGCAGCTCATTAGCCTTACTTTGTCCAAAAGAAGCTTTCTAATCACTGCACCTTAACTGATGGGAGCTGGGAGAGCCTGGTTAAGAACAGACAATAAGAGCTGTTATTACCTAGAGCCTAGGCAGAATGCCCCCAGGCTAAAGTCAAATCTCTTCTTTGGCTACCTGTGTTTGGTGCTCATCTGAAGTCTGGTCCTAAAATTAAAAAAAAAAAATTTCTTGTGACCTCTTATAGAATCTTGTGCACCTAAACTCATTTTGAAGGTTCTGCCAAAAATTCATCAGAAACTGTGTAGAGTGATAAAGCTGACTTCACTCCTTACCCTTTGGCACACAAATTAAGTCAAGCAAGAGGAAAAACTAAAATAAGACCATAAGATCCTTAACCGCCATCTTCCTGGCCTCATCTGTACATCTGTCTACACACACACACACACACACACACACACACACGCACACATCTGTATGTATATGTGTATGTATGTATATATACACACATGTGTATATGTAAGTATATATACCATAGATATATAAGTATATATCTATGTACATAGATATATATATGTACATAGATACATATATGCGTATGTGTATATGTACACACACTCATCTCCATTGGATTTTGTCCAGGACAAAGCCTCACTGTCTCCTTACACCTCTGTTTCTCAGCTAATCTGTGAGGCAGAAATACTGTCCTGAGTGTAAGAAGACCTTTATGTCTCTATGTCTCTCTAACTTTGGTAGCTGAGGCCACTTAGACCTCTTCCTGCAGGCAGAGACCATAGGGTAGAACCATAGGGCTTTGCCCCTGCATGACATTTAGAGGACCTGTACCAAAAGCAATCCACCTAGTAGGCAGGATATTAGGGGTGGGGGGAATAACTATGGTTCTGTGCACAGGACAGTGATGGTGGGGAGAGTAGGAATAGCAATATTCTCAGATTCTCTGGAGAACACAGTGTTTGTTATGGGACTAGTCCTGCTTGAAGACCATTCCCCGCTCCTGCACCAGGTATATCCTCCTGTCATAGGCCCACTGCAGACCAACATCCTGGGGGCCTCCTATCTAAGCTAGGGCTAGGAGTTGATGTGAAGATCAGAACAGTGGATGCCCCGTCCCACACTTTAACCCAGAATACTGTGTACTTGGGACGATGGGGGAGAAAGGAAGCAAGGGATTGCTCCATCCACTGAGCATTTGGGCACTGACACAATAAATTCCCACTCCTTCTGCTGGAGAATCCTGACACATTTGCGTTGTGACTGGAGGAAGGAGATGGCACCTGAGGCTGCAAAGAGACACCAGGAGAGGGCTGAAGGTCTGAACTCCTTCTTCCATAACAGATAACCTGGCCAAGTCATGCTCCCTTTGTTCACCACAACTCACAGAGCAGGGGCCAGGCCACTCAGGAGACTAAAACATCATCATCACAGAGGAGAGATAGGTGCCTTGGGTGGCTGTGGTCAAGTACTATGGAAAAGAGAGAGAGAAGAAAACAGGGGTGGGGGGGAGGGGTTTAAACCTCCCCCATGACTGCCATTCCTTGGTCAAAAACTCAACATAACTAGAGCATTGTTGGTATAACAGAGGCCCACATGAAGGAACACCATCCTTAGAGCATGTGCAATTGTTCCCTGCCTGCTGCCAACCTTGCAGAAGAGACCAGGGAACCAGTCTAGAGAGGCAAGATGTGTAATGGAAGGGCCCAACTCCCCAGAGCAGAACATTAGAAGGCATTCTCCTTGTTTCTGGTCTCCTTACCAAGGGAGGAAGAGCTTTTTTATTGGTTGTTAGGCTGTAACTGAGAATGCATCCAAAAGTTAAATAGCAGAAGCTGTGGCTCCTTCCTGCCTGGCTGTGCTTAAGTGAGGAGGCAAGGATTGCTATAGGCCTCTGGCCTTTATCTCTCCACTGGGACCACCAATGTGTGGCCTATGAGC
>JAQQSV010022910.1:0-10481 GCA_028646515.1 Pseudochirops corinnae
AACCATTCTGGAGAGAGCAATCTGGAACTATGTACAAAGGGCTATAAATAATTGCATACTCTTTGACCCAGTAATACCACTTCTGGGGTTGTATCCCAAAGAGATCATAGAAGTGGGAGGAAAACCCATATGTACAAAAATATTTATTGCAGCTCTCTTTGTGGTGGCAAAAAACTGGAAATTAAGAGGATGTCCATCAATTGGGGAGTGTAAGCAAGTTGTGGTATATGAATGTAATGGAATACTATTGTGCTATAAGAAATGGGGAGGAGAGGGACTTCATATTTACCTGAAGAGGCTTATATAAACTGATGCTAAGTGAGAAGAGCAGAACCAGGAAAAAGTTGTACACAACCACAGACACATCATATGTGTGATGATCAACCTTGACAAACTGGACTCTTTCCAGCAAAGCACAGTTACAAGACAACTCTACAAGGCTCAGGATGGATGGATATATCTACATTCAGAGAAAGATCTAGAAAGAAAAGAGTTTAAATGGAGACTGAAGCAATCTACATGCTATCGTTCTTTTCCACGTTTGGATTTGTTTCTTTTTTCCCATTGTTCACTCCATTGGTTACAACCCTTCTATATAACCAGACTAATGCCCAATGTGAAAGTATTTGCAGATCCTGTACTTGATTGCATGCTGCCATAGGGGGGAGGTGGGAGAGGGAGGGGAGAAAATTTGAAACTCAAGGGATTCTGGAACTGAATTTTGTAAACTAAAAGTAAATAAACAAATAAATTTTAAAAAAAAGATTATGCTGACAGAATATAAGCTTGAATAGTACCTACCAATCTATAAAAACTCCAAATGAATGGCCAGAAATAAACTGTGTATCTGTTATCTGAAGGCTAGCCAATTTAATGCAGAGAAGTTCAACATCAGAAGGCTGGTCAAAAGGCAATATCATGTAATTCAAATTAATAAAGACTTTGCTTTACACTTTGTTATGACCAAAGTGAACATGGGATACAGTGATTACAAAAATGAATTGAGGTAAAGAATTCAGTTAGAATTCCATACATGGAAAGATGTAGGGAGAAAAGAACAGGATTCTGGTGCTAAGGGAATAGGTTAGGGAGGCAGCTAGAGACTATAGAAGTTAGAAATGTCCACTAACAAGCTGTCTGGGGGTGAGACACAGAAGGGATAGACCCAGTTGGCAGAAGACTAGGGAAAAAAACAGAGAGAAGTCCAGAGAGTTGAAAAGAGGTCAGGAAATTGTTTATATGTGAACAGGAAGAAAGGGATAAATCCAAAATAAAAGGAAGAAAGATCAGAGATTCATTCCTAAGAAGTTAGAAAATCAGTTAGTGAATCAGACAGTATACAGAAGGCCAGAAATCTCTACAGAGTATTTAAAAGGCCAGCAATCTATATCCCAGTAAATAAAATGCCAAAAAAATGAAACACAAGTCAAGCAGCAATTCCTAAAGTGACAGGATAAAAACACAGGAATTATTTGGCTATCCAAAGGCAACTGTCAATGAAGAAGTAGCACACCAATCAACTGGGCAAAAATGCAATAATTATAAGTTTAAAATTGATTTAATAAATTACATGGCATAGAAGGACCTCTCCAAACAAAGAGCTTCCTATCATTTTCACCACTGACCTTTTGACTTAATAACATTATATTCAGGGAGTCAAGATGGTGGCATAGAAGCAGGAAAACTTGGGAGGCACACCCCATAACCACCTCAAATATCTATAAAATATGACTCTAAATAGATTTTAGAGCTACAGAACCTACAAAGCGACAGAGAGAAACAAATCTCCCACTGAAGGGAGCCTGGCAGGCCAGCAGAAAAGGTCCATCAGAGGGCACTGGGAGGAGAGCCAAGCCCCACATGACCCCGTGGTTTTAGTCCCAGGGCAGCCCCAACCAGCAGCAGCTAAAGCATATCGAGAGAGTGGATCACCAGCAGCTGTGGTGGTTTCCAGAATTATCAACTCATAAATGCCAAAGACAAAGTAAAAGGTCAGTAGAATTCTGCTGGATCTGTGGGGGATGGAGGTGTTGTCCAGCCTCTGCTCCTGGAGTGAGAAGCAGCAGAAATGATGGCCCTGCAGCCACCTCCACATGGCTGCTTCAGAGCTCCTGGCCTGCAGACTGCAGGGGGGCAAAGCAACCATTCAGAGGCTAAGCACTCTTGTTTTAACCTGCCTGGATCTGGATCGCAGTCTTGGGTGGTGGTCCTGAGGTATGTGACCAATGAGCCAAAGCTGGTAGGGGCTGTAGAGACAGCGCCCTCCTAATAGCTCTGGCAGCTGCAAAAACCCCAGCAATGTGGGAGAAAGTTCTCCCCTCTGGAAGAAGAGTTCTACTGTGGCAAAAAAACTCAAAAGTCAAGTAACTTACTGGCAACCTGAGCAAGCAAAGGAAGCAAAGCAAGCACAGCAATCCAACTTTAGATTCCTTTTCTGGGGAAAAAAAGGTTCAAAGCATGGAACAGGAGGAAGACAACACAGTCAGAACTCCTGCACCAAAAGCTTCCAAGAAAAATACAAACTGGTTACAGGCCATGAAGGAGTTCACGAATGATTCCAAAAATCAAATAAGAGAAGTGGAGGAAAAACTGGGAAGAGAAATGAGAATGATGCAAGAAAATCATGAAAAGAGAGTCAACAACATGACTGAAGAAAATAACACCTTAAAAAATAGACTGTAACTCAAATGGCAAAAGAAGCCTAAAAAGGCAATAAGGAGAATGCCTTAAAAAGCCCAATTTGCCAGACAGAAAAAGAATTTCAAAAGCTCACTGAAGAGAATCATTCCTTTAGAATTATATTGGAGCAAATAGAATCTAATAACTTTATGAGAAATCAAGATACTATTAACAAATCCAAACAAAGGAAAAAATAGAAGACAATGTTAAATATCTCACTGGTAAAACCACTGACCTGGAAAATAGATCCAGGAGAGACAATTTAAAAATTATTGGACTACCTGAAAGCCATGATCAGAAAAAGAACCTAGAAGTCATCCTTCAAGAAATTCTCAAGGAAAACTGCCCTGATATTTTAGAACCAGGGAGCAAAACAGAAATTGAAAGAATTCACCAATCGCCTCTTGAAAAAGATCCCAAAAAGAAAACTCCTAGGAATATTATAGCCAGGTTCCAAAGTTCCCAGATCAAGGAGAAAATATTACAAGCAGCCAAGAAGGAACAATTTGAATATTGTAGAAACACAAATAGCAGCTTCTACATTAATGGATTGAAGGGCTTGGAATATGATATTCTGGACATCAAAGGAGCTAGGATTAAAACCAATAATCACCTACTCAGCAAAATTGAGTATACTGTTTCAGGAGGAAATATGGTCATTCAATGAGGTGGAGGACTTTCAAGCATTCTTGATGAAAAAAACAGAGCTGAATAGCAAATTTGATATTCAGATATAAGAAGCAAGAGAAGCATGAGAAGGTAAACAGGGAAAAGAAATCATAAGGAACTTATCAAAGCTGAACTATTTACATGCCTACATGGAAAAATGATAATTGTAACTTATGAAACTTTTCTCAGTATGAGGATAGTTGAAGGGAATATAAATGTGTATGTGTGTGTGTGTGTACACATATATATATATATATGTCTATATAGGAGGGTTTATATGTGTATGAATACATAGGTGAGTGTTTGTATATATGTGTATAGGTACATAGACAGAGGGCACAGGATTGATAAAATAGGAAGGGATGATATTTAGAAGGTGAAATTGAGAGGTGAGAGAAGAGGAGATGGGGAGAGACATCCCCTGCCCTTGCCTCCATGTTCTGAAACTATGAACCATGATCAAGAACATTGTTCCTGGATAGGGTAAGTCAATCTACTGGTCCCATACAATGGTACCTCTGTAATTTTCCAGAACAAAGTACATCTCCCTGGCTACCACTCTCCTATATATTTTTCTTCCATTAAAATATAAGTTCCCCAAGAATAGAGGCTGTCTTTCCTTTGGCATTTCTATACCAAACACACATCATAAATGTCTTTCATTCATTCATTCACATAAAAATTTTCTCCCAATAAATGTTTTCCAATCTTATCTTAGGTAAATAAAATTTGTTCTTGCAAAACCTTTTCAATTTTTGTGCTATTAAAATGATCTATTTTATCTTTTGTTATTGCCTCTCTCTTCTTTTTGGTTAAAAATTCTCCCTTGTTAAATCATAGTTGTCTCCTGATTTTATGGTACGATCTTTAATATTGATTTTAAGTGCTCATTTATGGCTTATTGTGATTTATGGTATAAGACGGTATTCTAAACCTAATTCCTGTCAAACCGTCTTAGAGTTTTCCTGGAAGGGAGTTTTTCCCCAAATAATAGTAGATCACTGGAGCAAACTAGATAAGGGAAAATTAGTAACTTACTGTTTGATAAATCTGTGATCATAAATTATTTGGTTTTTTCTCTTATTTCTCCTGAGGTTCTAGATCTTGTGTTCCTCCAGGTGAACTGTTGTTATTTTATCTAGCTCTATTTTATCTAGATTTTCAACTGGTATAGCACTAAATATGTAAATTAATTTATACAATTACTTTTATAATGATCTAACTCAAGCATGAGCAATGAATAGCTGTATAATTATTTGCCATTATTAAATCTTTAAATCATGTCTTGAATATTATAGATGACATGCTATATTAAATAATAATCATTTTATGTATTTGTTTTAAATCCTGTTCATTTATTTATCAATTCTCATTTATGTTCTGTGTATATTCATATTATATGCATTATTTCATTTATAAAATGCAAGCTACATAAGGGCAGGGGCTATTTCATTTTTGTTTGGTATCCCCAATGCCTGGCATAATACCTGAGACATAGAAGATGTTTAATAAATGATTACTGGTGAACTGATTCTTTGGGCCATTCTAATTAAACAGTCAAAGTCACCAACACACAGGGATAATTTTTCTTCTTCACTTTGCCAATGTCTGACACGCTGATATGTTTCTCTTGTCTTAACTGTCATCATTAGCATTTCTAGTATGATGTAAAAAAAACAGTAGGGGAAGAGTTCAAATGTATTTTATTCCTATATTTACTGATCAACCAATAAGCATTTCTTAAGCACCTACAATATGCCAGGTACAATACTAAGCACTAGGGACACAAAGAAAAGCAAATGATAGTCCCTGCTTTCAAGGAGCTCATATGTAGTTTCATTTATGATGTCTTGAAACACAGCACTGGAAAAACCCAGGCTTTGATAAAGCCCAACTATAGCTACTTGACCATGCCTTAAACCCAAAATCACTCTGGTTCTCACTGATTGGCCAACAACAAGTCCCAGCCCAAGCCTCACTTGGTCATTGCTTGAGTTTTGATAAGTCAGGGTGAGTGTAAATAACAATTGTTTCTGTTCTGGCCAGAAACCTGGAATTTCATCCTCTCCAAGACTGACTTTTTAAAAAAGTAGGTAAAAGAGGCCTTTTTTGTCTTATTTCTTAGCCCTAATGACTGACTGAGTGTTGCCTCAGATAATCTGAGCCCTGGGAAAGAAAGACCTTAGCTTAAAAAGGCCTATGTCTCCCACTGCATCTGGGTCCATCTCCAGTTGTCCTGATCTTTATCTTGCCACTGGATCCAGATTCCTCGGTAGGAAAGAGTAAGGCTTGTGACTCTGCACAGCCCTCCCTCACTTAAATCCAATTCACTTGCAAGTCAAGACATCATCTACCTGATATGTCATTAGTCCTCTTCAGAAAGAAGGGCAAACAACAAAAATCTAGTTTTCCCATTAGACAATCCCAAGACCTCTAATATCAATGTAACTTCATCGAAGTGAATAATTTTTGACATATCACTATAATCTTTTTTGTTGGATTTTTTTTTTTGCATGTTCATTAGTGATGCTAGTCTATGGTTTTCTTTCTTTTTTTATTTTTTCCTGGTTTCAGAATTAATACTATATATTTGCCCTATAAAAGCAACAAAATTAACCTAGGGACCTAATTGGCTGACTTCTTTGAATTAGTTTCCCTTTAGCAGAATATGGTTGTATTTACACGCTTCCTGGTCATTAAAGCGAATAAAAAGTTCCAGCTACATGGAATCTTGACCTTTTTAACTGTGTAGATGTCTGAAAGCCACAGGAATCACCACACCCTGCCATGGTAACCAGACATATTTCCAAAGATGATAGTATCAATAATTATGACTATAGGATTTAAATGCCACTGCATCATTGCTATGACAGGATGAAGTAACTTCCTGTTAATTGTTCAATGACATATGTCACTGACTGAGCCCTTCATGTTATCCCAATATCAAAACAGAACTAATTTTAACTCAATGAAATTTATCTCTAACTCAATTTGAACCAAAGATTTTTTTTTCTCATGGTATTTCTTTTTTGTTTTGTTTTGTTTTGTTTTTTTGGAGGGGGGAAGGCAATTGGGCTTAAGTGACTTGACCAAGGTCACACAGCTGGTAAGTGTTAAGTGTCTGAGGTCAAATTTGAATTCAGGTCCTCCTGACTTCAGGGCCCGTGCTCTATTCACCTAGGCACCCCTCTCATGGTACTTCTTCAATAGTTTGTTAAATTTTTTTCTGAGAAAAAAAGTTCCCATTTATGAAAATGAGTTGTTAAAAATCTCTAATTCATTCTGTATTAATCTGGGGAGTAATATTTTTGTTATTTTCTATCTAAATTCCGCAAGTAGTTTTGCTCGCATGTAACTTGTTTAGTAGACTGAGAAAATTACCTGTATTTCTCATCTGTTGAGATTTGAACTGGATCATTTTTAATTTTAGCAATTTGATTTTCTTTCTTTTATATTAGATTGGCTAAATATCCTAATTTGTTAGTCTTTTTAAAGAACCAGCTTTTAGTTGTATTGATAATTTTTGTAGACTTTATTAATATTTTTATTTTATCTACATATTCTATGTTTATTTGTTAATTTTCTAAATTAAAAAACTGCATAAAAATGCAGTATGATCTGTCAAGAATTTATTTAATATTTACACATTCTTTACAATTTAACTGTGCTTTAGCACTAGTTCTTTTTTTGTAGGAGTACACATGGTGTTGGAAAATATAGATATTCTAGCTTTTAATTCTCCAACATTTTGTTCAGTTCTATATTTTCCTTTCTTTATCTTTCAGTTAGGGTTTTCTAGATCTGAAAAAGGAACACTAAAGTCTTGACAATCGTGTCATCACTCTTTTTATAATTAAGTTAATTTTTCCTTTATTAAAACTTAGATGCTATGCCATATGGTACATGTACATTTATGGGTTCAGTGGCAATCAATCCTCTAAGTACACAGTATGATTTCCCTGATTACTTCTCCTGATATAGGTTACAGGCCCTGATTTTTTGAAAATCATTTTGGCATGGAATAATTTGTTCTAGTTTCTCTTTTCATGTCATGTCTGCTTTTAAAAGTGTGTGTGTATGTGTATGTGTGTTCAAGACACCACTCTCTCCTGGTTTTCCTCCTATCTATCTGACTGCTCCTTTGCTAGATCCTCATCCAGAATATGCCTCGAAATACAGGTGTCCTTTGGCATTTTGTCCTGTATCTTCTTCTATTCTCCCTAGACACTATTTCACTTGGAAATCTCATGAGTTCCCATTGATTTAATGATCATTTTTATGATGATGATTCTCAAATTAACCTATCCTGTCCCAGCCTCTCCGCTGACCTACATTCTTATATAACCAACTACATTTCAGATATCTCAAATCAGATGACTATTAGATATCTTAAACTAAATGTGTCCAAAACAGAACTCATCATCCTTCCCCAAAATTCCATCCTATTTCTAAATCCCCTATGACTGTAAATGGCAACACCATTCTGCTAGTCCCCTAAACTTACAATAAGTCATTCTTTACTCTTCATTATCTCTCACCCTCCATATCCATTGCCATGCCAAGAACTATCAATTTCACATTTACAATATCTCTCAAATATTCTCTTTTCTCTCTTCTAACAGTCACAACTCCAGAGCAGTCTCTCATCATCTCACAACTCAATTAGTACATTAATCTGTTGGTAAGTCTGCCTGCCTCAAGTCTTCCCCCACTCCAATCCATCTTTTCAGTCACCAAAGTGATTTTTCTAAAGTACAAGTCTGACCATATCACTTCCCTACTCAATAAACTCTAGACTTTCCCTATTGTCTCTAGGATGAAATGCAAAATGCTCTATTTGACATTCAAAGACCTTCATAACTTAGCCCTCTCCTAACTTTCTAGTATTCTTATACCTTACCCCACAACGATCTACTGACACTGGCCTCCTGGTTGTTCCATCAACAAAACACTCCATGTCTCCGATGCAGGTATTTTCTCTGGTTTGTCCCACATGACTAGAATACTCTCCCTCCTCACCCTGCCTATTGACATGCCTGGTTTCCTCTGAGTGTGAAATAATTTCTCTTTTTTTACAAGAAGCCTTCACCAATTCCTCTTAATTCTAGAGCTTTTCTGATTTTAATTAATTCCTATTTATCTTGTATATATCTTGCTTTGTATATATTTGTTTGCATTTTGTCTCCCCCATTAGGCTGTAAGCTCCTTGAAGATAGGGACTGTCTTTTGCTTTTTTGGTATCCCCAACATCGGGCGCAGAGTCTGACATACAGTAGGCATTTAATAAATGTTCATTTCTTGATTCACCAACATATAGAGCAGTGGTTCTCAACCTTCCTAATGCTGTGACCCTTTAATACTTGTATGTGGGTGTTGCATGTGGGTGGACCCGCCTGGAGACAGATGGAGGAGCAGTGTCTCGGTTCTTAAGACCATCGGAAATATGTGTTTTCTGATGGTCTTAGGCAACCCCTGTGAAAGAGTCATTCGACCCCAAAGGGGTCATGACCCACAGGTTGAGAACTGCTAATACAGAGCATTATTGCTTTTATTATCCATTTTTCTACTTCTGTCTGACTGGATTATTTTATATATTAATCTTTAAAATTTGGGTTTGTGTTTTTCCTCCACTTGCTTCTTTTGTATTGATTGTTATCACAATTTTCTTTAAAGATAATAACTGTTCCCTGAAATTACCTTATACGACATTCCTATATGACTTACCTCCTTATCCCTTCTCCAATATTTATCTACCTTATCCCAAGTTCTTTGAATATGATTAAATTTATTTCCTATTTCTTTCATTTCATTTATCTATTTCTACCCTTCTTTTGAACCTTCCCTTTCACCATCCCCTGTTCAGAATGATTCAAAATTTTCTCTCTATGAACACTCCTATAGCAGCTAGAATAACTTAGAAGTCTTCTTTTAAACCTGGAGTTATCAAACTTTTTGTGACATGGAACATTTTGGAAGGACATCTACCAAGAATAATGTTTTTAAAAGCATAGAACAAAATACATAGGATTATAAAGAAAAGCAATTATACTGAAATATACTTTTTAAAATAAATATAGATATTTTAAAAGTTTATGAACAACATGAATCCCTGTTTTAAAACAAAAACTGTAAGTCTTTCAAGTGGAACCCTTCTCTTACAACACCCCAAAAAGAGGTTATATAGTAAACATAAAACACATAAGATTGGTACTTTGCATTAATATGAAAGATGATGCCAAACATCTTTCTCTCTCCTTCAAACTACCAAACATTGCAAATTCCTAATTATTTACAAATGTTTCAAATTCACACATTATCAGACAAATTTATAGTTGAACAATATCACAAAAACACCTTTAAAATATAAATGATATTTTAATTTTAATATACATTTGATATCACCTAAATAAACTATTAACTACAACCACTAGCAAAGATAATAAAAAGGCAGGTACAAAGATCTGTGGTATTTAAGTAAAGCTACGCAGAAATTGTTGTCTAGAAAAATAACAAATTTAGGAGATGACTTATTTATTGATTGTTGATATGAACACATTGCAACATTTGTTTCTAAAGAAATATATCAATATGGCTTAACAATACCAGCAGCAACAATTAAAAACTCACACTTAACAATTTAATTAGGAATTAGTAAAAAGTAGGGATTTAGATCAAAATATTACTTAGCAATATTTATGAAGTTAGGGATCCCTACCATTTGATTTTCCTACTCTCCAAAGTGCACTACTACACATGGAAAAATATCTATCAAATATCAAGCACCTAAATCAAAGTGAAATAAATTTCATTTGGATTTGATTTGGGAGGGTAGGGTTTAAAAAAAATTTTTGAGGCAATTCCCAGTAAGAGAGAAGAAACTCAATGGGTAGATTACTAAACCTTTGTGGTGTCATGAAAGGAGCATTAAACTAAGAATCAGGAGAGCTCAGATCAAATCTCAGCTCTTACATTGGTTATGATAGAGTCATAAACAAGCCATCTTACCTCTTCTAATTTCAGTCTCCTCATATTTAGAATTGGAAGGCTGAAATAGACAATTTGAGCTTCCTTATATCTCTAATAGTCCTTTATCTATGACCTAAATGTCTTTGTATCCTAAAAAGAATGAAATA
>JAQQSV010022911.1:0-10481 GCA_028646515.1 Pseudochirops corinnae
GATTTTCTTGCAACATTCTTATTTCTCTTCCCAATTTTTCTTCCACTTCTCTCATTTGGTTTTCAAAATCTTTCTTCAGCTGATCTCTAGCTTTAAGGCAATCTTCATGTTTATTGGAAGCTTTCGGTGGGGGAGCTCTGGCTGTGCTGTCCTCCTCCTGCTCTCTGCCTTGATCTTTCTTTTCCCCAAAGGAGGAATCTAGGGTTTGGTTGCTGTTCTTACTTTGCTTCTTATGCTTATTCTTATTCATGGTTGGTCAGTCCATGATTTTTTTTTTTTTGTATTTCTGTGGAGCTCTGCTTCCAGAAGGGAAAGCTCTGTCCCAAATCACTGGGGTTTTCCCAGCTGCCGGAGCTCTTAGGAGGCTGCTGGGTCCCTCTCCCACTCCGGCTCACTGGAAAAAAAAAAACCACAGGACCAAAGGCCAAGACTGTGATCAAGATCCCGGCCGTTCAACAGAATAGCACTTAGCCTCTGAACGATTGCTTGGTCCCCCTGCAGTCTGCATGCTGAGAGCTTTGAAGCGGCAGTGTGGAGGCGGGTGCAAGACCTCCAGTTCTGCAGCCTTGTTGCCCTGGAGGCGTTTTGGCCGGACTGCTTTTCTTCCCCTGGTTTTCGCCGAGCTCCACTAACCTAATTCTGGATACTGCCACAGCTGCCACAGATCCGCTCACCCGAAGCTCCAGCCGGGGCTCAGCTCCTCTCATCCAGCTGCCTCCGGGGCAGAGCCGCGGTTTCAGGCTAGGCTGGTTTTCGGTTCACAGGGCTGAGATGGTTCTTCGTAGCCGAGCTGACTTTAGTGGAAAGTATATTTGTGTGCGTTTTGGAGTTGTAGAGTCATATTTTATGGGTATTTTGGGGTGGCTATGTGAGAGCTGTAATATGTTGCTACTCTTATGCCTCCATCTTGGCTCCGCCCCAAGAGTTAATAAGATTAATAATTTTTATTGCTTCATCAAGGATATTCAATTAATAATTTTTATTGCTTCATCAAGGATATTCTTAAATGAAACTGGACTTAAAAAAAAAACCTGGCACATTTCAGTGAAGAATACAGTAGCTACTAGTAGACGTTGGTGCCGCTGCTTTGATTTGGGATAGGCATCACAATTTACATCAGCACATTTGTTTCAGGATAAACCAGAAGTTTCAAAACTGTTTTTCAACACTTTGAATATCTTAACACCATTTGTGTTTATTCCCAAGCATTCACATAAAAGATTTTCCTCAGTGATTAATTGGTGCTGTTACCAGAGAAATACAGATGAAATGACAGCTCCACCCAGGCCTGTAGATTCATTTACATGAATCTTCCATGAGATGCTCCCTGCCTGCCCCCTGCCCCCAGGGGTTCCATTGGTATAATTTCTCAACAGATCTCAACCATCTATTGCTTAGGAAAGTGTTAGTGCATTGCCTGAGACACATATAGTTTAAGTGACCTGCCCAAATTTACCTAGTCTGTCAATCCAGAGGCCAAATATGAAACCAAGTTTTCCTAACCCTAGTAGAGTTAAGCTCCGACAGGGACCACCTAGAGAAAGTAGATGCCTTGGCATAATACCTGATATATAATAAGTGCTTAATAAATGCTATACCTATCTATTTATCTATCCCCCCCCATGGGAGAGGGGGAAGGAATCACATCCCCTACTCAAAATGCCTTTCCTTTCACAATTAGAAATGTGAATGCCTCAGGATGAGCAAAAATAACACATTGACTTTAATTCACACAAAGGTATTAAAAACTGTTATCAGCTCTTTTCCATTAAAGGGTTTTTTTGTTAGGAAAAAGGATTAAAGAAAGTATAAAAGTACTAGGTTCCTCAAATAGGTTGAGATGGTACTCTGGAAAGGGAGAAAGGGCAAAGAAATTAGCTGAGGATCATGGAACCATATGGTTGGGGTAGGGGAGGGTAATTAGGTGGTTCAGAGGATAGAGTACTAGGCCTAGAGTCAGGAAGACTCATCTTCCTGAGTTTAAATCTGACCTCACACCCTTAATGGCAAATCATTTAGCTGTTTGCCTCAGTTTCCTCATCTGTACAATGAGCTGGAGATGTTGATGGCAAATCATTCCAGTATCTTCACCAATAAAACCCAAATGGGGTCACAGAGTCAGATAAAACTGAAAATGTTTCAACAACAATACAGCCTCCTACTTTTCCTGTGGCCAGCTGAGGGGCTATTCATCAAGTGCTTTTTTTGATGGTCTCCTTTCGTCTGTTTTGCACTTGATCTTCCAAGCACTTCAGTTAATACATTAGTGCTAATTGTCAATCCATTTGATTATTTTTAACTTTTGGTGACTCACAACTAGGTCTGTAATGTGCATATAAACAGGAGAATAATTGAAAAGTTTCTTTCGCCAACTGCTATAGCTTATCTAGCAGAATGGAGAGTAATTAGCTTAGGATACATTTGTTTTCGACAAGTGAATTGTATGAAGCATGTTGCCAGAAGCTACTGAGTTTAGCTGTCTGCTACCTTTCCTCCTTTATGTTGTTGTTCACTGGAGTGTTGATATGTTGAATCTATCAGACCCTGAGTTAGCCTAAACCTTTCTCAGACTGTTCACCTCTTTTGTAGTTGTACTCTGTAATGCCTAATGGAATGGCATCCCTAACGGGTTCTTTTGACTCCTGATAATGTGAGTTACTTGTTATTACAGTTGGCAGTTTATTACCTCATCTGGGAATTCCTCAAGAATATTCATTTGGGGTTCACAAGGTTAAATCAGGGGATTCCTGACTTTGGGACAGATCAGTTGTAGATCTGCTGTTTTATTCACCCCCAACAGAACTTATTTCTTTACCCAAGTGAAGGGCTGTTCATTGCTACAAAGGTATGTCCTGAGGCCTGTGTTATCTCTCAGTAAGGCAGAAATGTGTCCCTTACTCCTTTGCTTATACTGTAGAAGTAAGTCTTGAGTTTAATTTTCATTCATCTTTTAAACCTTTAAACCCCAAGAAGAGCTTAAACATCATTTGCTACATACAGTTTCTAATAGTGTAGCAAAATTTGCATATTGCCTATTACTCTCTCAGTATAACATAAGAACAGACATTCAGTGCTAGCACTTCTTTCTCCTCTATCTACGCTAAACATATTCCTGTAAAAGCACAGCCTAATAGTTCTAAGAGCATGTTAGCAGCTGCTCATATCAGTATGTTCTTTGTGTATATTCACCCTGGATATTATTTCATTCGTTTCATAGGCTTTTTTCCTGCCAAGTGGAGCCTTCTGGGGACTCTCCTTTTAAGTGCAATCTTTCCTTTAATCTCTTTGAGATTGATACTTCCCTTTGTTACTGTCAAGTTTAGAGCTGAGCCTCTCGTTCATCAGCCAGATCTCTAGAATACCACAAATTTCATTCCTCACTGATCAGCCAATCAATAAGGTGTTATTAAGAACCTTTTTAGTATTAGGCCTTGTTCTGGGGCATAGGAATACAAGTGAAAAAAGAGGCAGCCCTTGCCCTCATGTGTTTTATATTCTCCTAGGAGAGGAGGGGGATTGGGATCAATATGTTTAAAGTTGAGTAAACATAAAATATATCCCAAATAAGTAAAAGGTGATGAGGAGCCTGCCCTTAACTAGTAGGGAATTCAGGAAAGGCCTCTTGAAGAAGGTGGCAGTTGAACTTAGCCTTGAAGTCAGCTAAGGGTACAAGAGGCAGAGATAAGGAAGGAGAACATTCTTGACATCATGGACAACCTATGCAAAGGCTTGTCTCAGGAAATGGAATGTCAAGTATGGGGAACAGCCAGTAGGCTCCCACAGCTTCAGCTACAGGTCTTAGTATTGATCTTATTTCTTTTTATAGTGGGTTTAAAGCAAGGTGTAGTATATGCTCTGAACTTCTAAGATTCTTGCTGAATTAAAAATGAAGGTACTTTTTACTTACATTTTAAATTTATTTTGTTTGTTACACTGCAATTTTATCTTATTTTCAGTTCATCCTTTGTTGTTATGGTTGATCATTTGTTGATCTGTTGTTAAGTCTTTCACATGTGATTATCATCACAGTATTATTGTTTTTGTATAAATTGATCTCTTGGTTCTCATTTCACTTTGTGTCAGTTCATACAAATCTTCCCAGGCTTTTCTGAAACTATCTCCTTTATAATGTCTTCAAGCAGAGTAGTATTTCATTACATCAATATACCATAATTTGTCCAGCCATTCCCCTATTGGTGGAAATCCCCTTAATTTCCAGTTCTTTGACACCACAAAAAAAGAACTGTTATAAATATTTTTGTACATATGAATCATTTTCTTCTTTCTGTAATATATTTAGGGTACAGACCGAGGGATATCTGTAGTTTAATAGCTTTTTAGACACGGTTCCAAATTGCTTTCCAGAATTACTGGACAAATTCACAGCTTTGCTGACAGCTTCTTCATGTTCCTGTGTTTCCGTAGCCCCTCTCACATGTATCGTTTTCCCTTTTTGTCGTCTTATCCAATCGGATTGGTTGTGTGAGGAAAGTAGTTTATTATTTATTTATATTGTGTGCATCTCGCTCTGTGTTGGTGGGCATTAGTGAACTCAGGATATATATTTAGGTCATGCTGACCACAGAGACTGGTCTCTGTAGGGGAACTGGAGATTGCTTCCAGAATGCTTGGATCCCATCCACCCAGGTGTGGTTTTGGGTTCATTCAATAGTTTGTGTTTTGACTTTGCCTAAATTTTATTGAATGCTCAGACTTATCTGCTGATACACATCTCAAGTATCTGGAAACTGCATACCTGCAGTGGTTTGTCTTTGCGCTCTAGAAACTGCCTACATGTGGTGGTTTTGTTCTTGCATCCTTGTGTGAATGCTATATGATGTAAAACTCAAAAAGGCTGAAGTGGACCAACCAACCTTTATCTGGCTCTCCTTTCAGCCAAATGATTTAATAAAATTATTTTAAAAATTTATTTATTTTATGTTTTAATTGTGAAATAAAGTATTTCTGTAGCATAGTATAAGAAAACAAGTGATGATTGCATATGGAACTGTGATTCTGTTATGTACAACTTGGCTGTTCCTTTTGTTGTGTTTGTCTTTCTTTTTCAAGGAGGACCATGATAACAGGGAAATGATGACATGACTTACAGTTGACTTTGATTTGAGTGAGGGATGGCTTTGCAGGGTCACCAACCTTACTTTCTCCTCCAGAGCCATCTGGGTCCAGTGACCTGATGTTCATCAAGATGACTGGAGATGACCTAGGATGCAATGGAAAACCCTGGCCCTTTTAGGCTAAGGACTTTTCAGGTTCTCACCTAGAGTAAGTAATGCCCATTCAGTGAATAGACCTTTCAGTGAATAGGCCTCCTTAAGAAGTGAGACAAGGGATGACCCCTTTAATTCTTTTTAAATATATAATAATTATTCATTTTAAATATATAATAGTTATCGTGGACATTTCCTTTTTTTTTTTTCCTTCCCTCCCTGGAAATGGCTACTATAAGATACAAATATGTGTTTGTATGTATATATATTAAAATCATCCTATACATCTATTTATCAGTTCCCTCTCTGGATGCAGATAACATCTTCCTTCATATGTTCTTTGTAGTTAATTTGGGTATTTATAATAGAATGACTTGGTTGCTTAAAGTTGCTTCTAAAACAGTATTGCTGTTACTGTATAACAGTGTTCTCTTGGTTCTGCTCATTTCACTCTTCATTATTTTCTGAAGGTCTATCCATGTTTTGCTAAAATCATCAAGCACATAATTTTTTATAGCACAGTAATATTCTATCACAATCATATACCACAACTTGTTCAACCATTCCCCAGTTGGTGGACATCAATAATATATAAAATCAATAATAATTTTTTTTAGGTTTTTTAGGTTTTTTTTAGGTTTGGGGATTTGTTCTTAACCATGTGTGAGGTGGTACCCCAGAAGTTTTTAAATTTGCATTTCTCTAATTATTAATGAGGGGTAGCATTTTTTTCATATGACTGTTGATAACTCAGAATTCTTTCACAGAAAACTGTCCATTCATATGCTTTGACCATTTATCAATTGGGAAATGACTCTTTTCCTTATAAATTTGACACAAGTCCCTATATATTTTAGAAATTAGACTTATTGGAATAACCTGCTTTTCTTCTAATTTTAAAGGCATTAATTTTGTTTGTGTAAAACTTACTAAACTTTGTCACCAAATTATCAATACTATCTTCCGCAGAAATCTCTGTCTCTTTCTTGGTTATAAACTCTTTTCTTCTTCATAAGTCTGACAGGTAATTTCTTCCATTTTCCACTAATTTGCTTATGATACCACCTTCTGTAACTAAATCACATACACATTTTCTGCTTATTTTGGTTACAGTATGAAATTTCGGTTTATACCTAGATTATGTCAGCCTACCTTCCAGTTTTTCCACTAGTTTTGCCAGATACTTAATAAACATTTGTTAAGCTCCTGCTATGTGCCAGACATTGTGCTAAATTCTTGCCGTAGTAGTTGGGATCTTTGTCTTTATCAAAGTCTAGGTTACCATGCTCATTTGCTTGTACATATTGTGTACCTATTATGTGCCTATTTTGTATATTGTGTAGTACAGTTTGAGATCTAGTACTGCTAATACCCCCTTCCTTCACTTGTTTTTCATTGATTCCTTTGATATTCTTAACTGTTGACTCCTCCAAATGATTTTTCTTTTTGCCTAGCTCTACAAAGTAATTCTTTGGTAGTTTGATATGGCACTGAATAAGTAAATCAACTTAAGTAGTAGTGTCATTTTTTTTTTTTTATCATATTGCTTTGGCTTAACCATGAGTAATTAATATTTCTCTAATTATTTAGATCTTTATTTTTAGGGGTGTTTTAAAATTATATTCATATAGTTCCTGTATATGTCTTAGCAAGTAGAATTCCAAGTTTTATACTTTATAAGTATTTTAAATGACACTTCTTTCTCTCTCTGCTGGATTTTGGTGGTAATATACAGAAATGCAGATGATTTATAGGAGTTTGTTTTATATCTTGAAACTTTGCTGACGTTGCTAAATGTTTCAAGTGTTTAATTGACTCTCTAGAGTTCTATAAATAAACTCTGCTGTCATCTGCAAAAGCTGGCAGTTTTATTTTTTGCCTGTGTTTATTCTTTCAGTTCCTTTTTCTTGTCTTATTGCTATTGCTATTTCTAATAAAAAATTAAAAATCATGAGGGTGGTCATGGACATCATTACTTCACCCCTAATCTTATTGGAAAGGCTTTTAGTTTCTTCCTTTGCAGATAATGCTTGTTCTTGGTTTTAAAGAGAAACTACTTAGCATTGTAAGGAAAGCTCCATTTATTCCTATGCTTGGTGATATTTTAACCAAGAATGGGTGTTCTGTGTTATCGAAAGTCTTTTCTGTATCTGTTGAAATAATCATGTGATTTTTGTCAGTTTTTTTATGACTTTGTTTTGTTAATATGATCAGTTTTGCTTATAATTTTCCTCATGTTGAACCAGACATGAATTCCTAGTATAAATCCATCCTGGTCATTTTTAGTTGCCTTGCTAATATTTAAAAAAAAAAAATTTTTTTTTGCATTCATTTTCATTAGGGAGATTGTTCTGTAGTTTGTCTCTTTTGACTTTCCCTCAAGACCATATTTATGTCATAGATGGAAGTTGGTAGGATCCCCTATTTTCTTATTTTTCCCCAAACAATTTATGTAATATTGAAATTAATTATAAAATTCATCTGATCCTTTTTTTTTCCCTTTGGGAGTCTATTTGTGGTTTGTTCAATTCCTTCTTTAAAATTAAGATTATTTAAGTATTCTGTTTCCTGTTCTATGAAGCTGGGAAATTTCTATTTTTTGGTAAATATTCATCCATTTCATTTAGCTTATTAGTTTTATTGGCACATAGTTGTATGAAATAGCTCCTAATAATTGCTTTTATTTCTTCATTGGTTATGAATTTACCTTTTTTTAATTTTTTCATACTAATAATTTGGTTTTCTTCTTTTTCATACTCAAATTATCTAATGGCTTATCTATTGTACTGGAGGATTTTCCCCCCAATAAGCCAGCTTCTAGCTTTATTTATTAATTCAGTGGTTTTGTTTATCTTCAACTTGGTTTATCTCTCCTTTGATTTTCAGGATTCCTCTTTTGATCTTTAATTGAGGTTTTTTAGTTTCTGGGTTTTTAGTTTTTTGAGTTGCATATCCAATTTATTGTCTGTTCTTTCTTTTATTGACAAAAGTGTTTAGAAGTATAAATTTTCCCCTGATTACTGCTTTGGGTGGATCCCATAAATTTTGGTATGTTGTCTCATTGTTGTCCTTGTCTTAAATGGAATTATTGATTGTTTCAATTATTTGTTCTTTGATCCACCTACTCTTTATGATTAAATTATTTTGCTTCCAATTAATTTTTAATCTTTGTGTTTTATTGATTCTATTTTATTGCAATATGATCTGTAAAAGCTGCATTTAATATTTCTGCTTTTCTGAATTTATTTTAAGATTTTTATACTCTATGATCAATTTTTGTGAATGTGCCATGCATACCTGAGAAAGGAAAAGATAAATGAGTTACAGTAAGAAAGAGGCAGTAAAACTAGAATAATGAAGGACCTTAATTCCTTTCATACTTATATAGAGCAAACCAAAAAACATACAAGAAAGAAGCTAAGGACCTGAACAGAGTTTTAGAGAAGTTAGGTGTTCTATAGCTCTGGAGAATAGTAAATGAGAAGAGAAAGGTGTGTACCTATTTCTCAGCTATGCATGGCACATCCACAAAAACTGACCACAGAGTAGAATTTTTTAAAATAGTCGAAAAATTGGTATTGGAAGAAATTAGATAAAGCTAACCCAAAAGCCATTGACTACTATAACCTAGAGTTATAGACATTTTGCATGTTGGGTAAGAAATTAGAAAATCATATATCAACTGACAGAGAAATAAGAACCAGCAAAACAATTTACATGATGAATACAATAATGTAAAATATAAGAACACTGAAAGACTTGAAGGTCAGATTTTAAAGTCTCATTTCTACTTCCTCCTAGAGGAAGAGTCTACTTGATTCTCTTATCATTTATGGAGAAAAAAGCTTGTCATAGAAATGTTGACAGATCTTTGTCAGTTTTTAAATCTGTTTATTTTTCTTCTAACAGTTTCATTAAAAAAAATTTTTTTTTGATAACCTGGCTTAATTGGGTCCTTTATCAAATTTTCTGTAAATTTGTTTTTATCTTAAGTAAATTTTCCTTTTATGTTGGTCAGTATTGTTCACAATCTTCCACATTCTCTGTAAGATTTTTTGAATGAATTTACATTCTAAACTGGTCGTTCCCTTAGTTGTCACATCCCCCATCTTGGCAGAGCATTTGCCAAAGTGTTTCCTGGCAAAAGTGGTTCCTGGACTATTTTGAAGTGCTCATTGTGCAGTTGAGAAATGGTAATGAGTGGTTTATGTAATATCTATTTTTTTATTAATTTCCTACTTGTCAGGGCCTTGTTTCAGTAGGTCAGGTTGTGATTATTGTGTTTTGTTTTTGCTTTTTGGAGGGAGTAAGACAGGGCAGTTGGGGTTAAGTCACACTGCTAGCAATTGTTAAGTGTCTAGGCAGAATTTGAACTCAGGTCCTCCTGACTCTAGGGCTAGTGCTCTATTCACTATACCACCTAGCCACCCCAAGGTTGTGATTATTTTAAATGACTTCCATGGCAGTCACCCCTTGTTTCCTGTACGTTAAGGTGTTGCTATTCTCATTTTTTATGATGTTATTCAATTATTTTTTTTTCTCTATGCACATAGAAAAGCCTATTTTATTTGGTGTTAACAGAATTTTAAAAATAATATGGGTAGAGAAAAAGGAAGAAACATTGAGAAATGCAGGTGATAGATTTGTTTGTTTTGCTTTTTGGAGGAGCAGTTGGGGTTAAGTGACTTGCCCGAGGTTACATGGCTAGTTTTGTGTTAAGTGTCTGAGGCCGGATTTGAACTCAGGTCTTCCAGACTCCAGAACCAGTGGTGCTCTATTCACTGTGCCACCTAGCTGCCCTGATGAAGGTGATTTATAAACAAAATATATAAAAGAAGTTTGGTTTTTTTTAAGTATGTCAACTCAGCCCTTGGTGAGCATCTCATATTTAAATTATAAAACAAGTAAACAAAAAATATTGATTAAGTGGCTGTTGGTGTAAAGAGCTGTGCTTGATGCCGTGGCAGAGACCAAACACACTCTCTGCTGGAGGACACAGCCTTCTGCACAGTGAGTAAAAACACAGCAGTGTGAGAGATGGAGGAAGAACACTGCCTGCTGTGTAGGAGGCGACACCTGAGCTGTGCACTGCAAGAAGTTACGGATTCTACTATTGTGCTATAAGAAATGGGAAGGAGACGGACTTCATAATTACCTGGAGAGGCTTATACGGACTGATGCTAAGTGAGAAGAGCAGAACCAGGCAAAACCTGTACACAATCACAGACACATCGTACATATGATGACCAACCT